>PVLC010045755.1:0-11684 GCA_004027655.1 Graphiurus murinus | reverse complement strand
ACACACACACACACACACACACACACACACACACAGTAATGAGAGTCAAGAAGTGGGGTAAGGAAGGAGTATGAAAATAGACAACTTAAGCCAGTCTTGACTTTTGAGAATCTCATGTCAAGAGTCAAGCAGAACACGCATAAATCAAAAGAATAGTCCCTGGCCTCCTACTCTGTGCTGAACTCCAAACCAGGCTCCATGTGACGTACAGAGGTGCTCACACGCACACGCATGCACGCACGCACAAACCTGAACACGCGTATTTACTCTCCCTCTCGCCTGCATAGAATGGGTCACCGTGGGCTCCAGAGATGACACGTGTGTGTGACTGTGCCACGGAGCCTCAGGCCTGTCCTTGCCGAGGCTCTGGGGCCAACGCCCTCCTGGCTGGCTGCCTGGAGCCCAGGGTGTTGCCAGGTGATGCTATTCGTTTCCTGGGCGGGTGTCAGGGTGGAGGATGGAGTCCGGATGGGAAGTGGATCCCAGCTCTGACTCACGGTGCTCTGGACTCTCACGGGGTTATCCAGGGCTCTGTGGCCCACACAGCTGCCCGGAGCCTGGGTTGGAGCCAATGGAGTGTCCCTTTGCCCTGTCCCACCTGCCTTCAAGGCCTTGCCCTGCCGGGTAGCCAAGGTGTCACCTCCTCTCCTCTCTTCCTCTTTGCACCAGCAACACTTGGCTGGGAGCAAAGTTCATCCTACTAAGGGGGTGGATCTCGCAGGGGCTTTGTGTAAGTTTCCATGACGCATTTTGATGCAGGCCAGAGATTTTCAAGCCTAGGAAAGATGCTCTGATATTGAGGTGCTAGGAAACCTCAGCAGAGCAATGGCAGGCAGCTTTCCCGTCCCTCTGCAGGACACTAGCCTGGCCTCTAGTGTAGAAACAAAAACAGCTCTGTCATACTGGCTGGTCCACGGGGTCCAGGAATATACCCACCGTGGCCATTTTTAAGTTCCTGGTGGGAAGTTGTGGGAAATGGTGTTGGAGAGGTGTGAGCAGTCCCAGCACGGCACAGGTAGCAGGGGGAGAGATGCTTTTTAAGATGCTTGGGGGGAATCCTCATCATTAAGCTGGGCTCCAGGTGGCCACTGGACTGCCCAGGCAGCCTTGGAAACTGCTCACATGAGGTACTCACCTCTGCTCTGGGGCTTTGGGGGTCAGGCTGGCTTTGCCACATTCATAAATGACTGGCTCTTTTCCTTTCTTTCTGTGATTTTGTTGCCTGGAAGTTTAAACACACACAAAAAATCTCCAACTTCCTGGGTATGCTCTTGGGGCCAGGCACAGCAGCCCCGTGAATGGTTATCACTGCTTCCTACCTTACAGAGAGGCTGACCTCCAAAGGTTAGAGGGCTTAGTTGCAAACCCTGACATATCCAAAAGCCAGGGTTCCCTGCCCCAAGCTACTGTTCCGATTCTGGTTCACCTCTGGCAACCAGGCCAAAGGCAAACCCGTTGGCACTCATTGCCAGGGTAGAGTGGAGTAGGTAATGTTTATTTCTGCTGTGCAACTAAGAATCTAAGGGAAGTTGTGGCTTCAGGCATGGCTGGATTCCGGCTCTCGGCCCACGTCGTCAGAACTCTGTTGGTACCCACCACCTCATCTCTTGATTTCCCCAGCATTTGCACAATCTCATTGCAAAGACAGCTTGACTCCCCTCACTGGCAGATGACTCTGGCAACGGCAATCCCAGAAGGAAAGACCTGCTACTTCCCCACTGTTAAGAGAGAGTCTTGGGCCGGGCGTGGTGGCGCACCTTGTAATCCCAGCATTTGGGAGGCTGAGACTGGAGGATCCGGGTTCGTGGCCAGCCTCAACGACTTTGTGAGGCTCTCTGCAACTTAGTGAGACCCTGTTTCAAAATAAAGAATAAAAAAACTAGGGCTGGGGGTATAGCTCAGAGGTAGAATGCCCCCAGGTTCCATTCCCAGTACCACAAAAAAAAAAAAAAAAAAGAGAGAGAGTCTTGGGACCAGCTCTCATCAGAACTGCCTTCTCCCATCCCTCCACCTGTCCCCATAGCTGGCAAGGTTGAATTTACCTATCAGTCCACCAGTTGGCCTAGGTCACCTACCAGCCTGGGAGCTGGGGACGGGACAGACCCTTCGCCAGCCTCAGGGGTGCGCTGGGCAGGAGGAGTGGGCTCCTGGAGGCAATGCAGGAGCCAGCACCAGGGTGGAGGCTTGCTGAGGGCGGCCCTGGGTGTCTGCAGCCTGCAGGACTCAGCGCTGCATCCCGCCCTCGAGGCTGCAACCTCCAGCGTCTTTGTCTTGGTCAGGCGCTGAGCACAGGTTGGCTTTGCACATGTCCAAGCCCCGTGTGTGTTTGTGGAGGAAAAGGGGCCAGACAGCCTGCCCCTCAGCTCCGCCTACTTCTATCAACAAAGAATTGTGTGGGGGGAAGAGATTTCCTGCCACATTCCTTCCTGGCTCAGGGGCAAGTTCTAACGAGGAGGAGAGCAGACGTGGGCGAGGCGGGCGGGCAAACCATCTGAGATTGATGCAGACGGAGCAGACTTGCTTTCTGATGGGAGACTGGAGGAGGAAGCCTTTGGGCCACTGAGGAGTCTTCTAAATGCCTGTGCATCCCTTCCAGGCCCTGTGCTTTATAAGTTAGAATTTGCTCTCAGTTTGCTCTTGGGGGACACCTGAGTTTTTTTGTTTTTTGTTTTTTTGCCCACTTTGAGGTTGACAGAATTTAGTGAAAACTCTCAGTTTGTAGGAGACTGAGCCTGCAAAAGGGCTTGTATCGAGAGAAGTCCCTGGGCACCCTCATCTTCAGTCACTGTGATGAGAAGGACCGGATCAAGCTGACTTTTGGAGTCCTGTGGCCAGTCAGGCTGGGTTTGCCCACATTCTCCTAGGCTGACAAATGGCGGGCAGGACCCAGCAGCCCAGAAAAGGAAGTGGGTTTCCTGGGTTATTTCTGATGAAGAAAAGAAGCCACCTCCCAGGTCTGCTGCCCTAGCTCACCCCTGTACCACACTGGCCAGTGGGTCACAGCGGGTACTGCTGCACACCGAGAGAAGACCGGAGCCAGAGAGAACTTTGCAAACTGTCTGCTCTACATCCAGCTGTTCCCAAACCAGGGAAACCAGGAAGCAATGAAGGGGATCCTGTGGCCCAGGGCGACAGGCCAGGACAGAAGCCAATGTCCCTGAGCTTTCAGGAGCTCTTCATTGACCCTGGGGCTTCCTCTGGCCCCTGATAAATCCTTCTGTCCCAGAAAGCTGGAGAAGCTGGGCAGTTGGAGGCAGAGTAGAACCCAAGGCTCAGAGCCCCAAAACTCAGAGCCTCTCATCCCCAAAAGGGACTTAGGTCAGCAGAGGTCTGTTGGCTGGCCCCTCCCAATGCAAATCAAAGGTCTAGGCGGCCCACTGTAGACAAAAGCATCTAGCCCTGTGTTCCTCCTGCCCCTTTATGATTAAGCTTTTATAAGGAACTTCACAAGAGGAAAATGAAGGGTAATTAGATCTGTGAGACGCCCAGAGAGCATCAGAGGAACAGGGCTTTTGTTCATGCAAATAATGAAGAAATAAAGCCATGATTTTGAGCATGCAGTCTGTCATCAAGGACTGTTAAAATGTTCTCCTCACACGAAACTCCTCTGATCAGGGCCTCCTGGAGGACCATTTGGAGAATTTCCATGCCTGTGGGGTCCAGCCAGAACATGTTGGATGCCAGGGTGTCCCCTGAGCTCTGCACATTTGCACGTGTGAGCAGACAGAGGCTCTGGAAGGACAGGCCCTGGCGATTCCCCTGATGGCTGACGGACAGACAGATTCTGCCCAAGTCTAACTTCTCCGACTATCCTAAGACCCACGAACCCCTTCCCCCTCCCCCAGACCTTTCGAATAACAGCTTTATTGAGTCATGGACCATACAGTTTGTCCACTTAAAGCACACCATTCGATGGTTTTTGGTATGTTCTCAGACATGTGCAAACATCGCCAGGGTCAATCTGAGAATATTTCCCCAACTCAGAAAGAAATCCAATGCCCTTAGCCACTACCTCCAGCCTGAAGCAACCACGAATCTGTATTTTTGTACGTCCTTCCTGGTTAAAGGCCATCCCCCCTTGAGTCACATAGAAGGGAAGGCTAGCTCCCGAGCTGGCATTCTTGGCTCAGCGGGGCAGTCCCATCTCCATGCCCAGTGCCGGGGACCTGTAGACCCCTGATCACAGGCGGGGCCCGCTGCCCACCCTGTCTTTGCAGGGATTGTCTTTTTCACCTGCGATACCGCTGCTTTTCTGTAACCTTTCCAAATCCATCCAGATCCCTCTGACACTTGCCCTGTCGCCTCTCCTATCCCCCTCTCCATTCCTTAATCATGCAGCACACCTACTGTGCACACCGCACCAGGTAACTGGTCAACCCATTGCACAGTGTCTACTTCTAGAAGCACCCAATCTGGAGTGCTTGCCACCTCTTAGACACAGTGCAATGACTGCTTGACCCCATGCTATCCTTGTTTCGTGCCTAGAGTCTAGTTTGCATCTTATGTCTTTTTTATATTCTCCCCCAAAGCTTGGACTGTGTAAACCCTGCTGCAGATCGTCAGTAAATGTGTCCCACAGAGAAAACGAGTGACACTAGCAAATGCGTCCCCAGGGCACTTACAAAACTCATTTTTCTTTCCAGCATCCTTCGTTTTCCTGACCATGGTACTGTTCGTGGGCAACACGGAGTCCAATCGCCTCTCCCAAGCACTGTGTCGGAAGTTGTATCCGGCAGTCACTATCGGGGGAACAACTCACAGCTACGGACACTCCTTTTGGCTCATACTGCTTGTCATCCTTCTAAATATAGTCACAGCAGTCATCATCATTTTCTACCAGAAGGCCAGGTACCGGCAGAAGCAGGAGCAGAGAAAGCCCATGGAGTACGCTCCCCGGGACGGGATTTTGTTCTGAACTCCATTTCATGTTGCTGTGGTGGTGTCTGTTCTATTTATGTCAGTTCCTCAGCGGGTCACCGGGCAGCTTCTCCAGGCGATCAGTACTGTAAAGTGACTGTCATTTGTGATCACTTTTGCATCCCATGACTCCATGCTTCTCATAGATGTTGCCCCCTTGAAAAGGGATTTCCCACGAGGGCAGAGAGATGAATGGGGCGGCCTGCAGGCTAGGCAGTGTTCAAAGCAGAGGGGGATTAGGAGGCCGTGACCTGGTCTCACTGTCTGAACTAATAAAGGCTCCTGTTCCACACTTTTCCTTTGACTAGCTCAAAGCACGTTAGCACCTATGACTTTGTTGTCTCCGAGAGGAACCAGCATTTTTATTCTACTCTATGAACAAAGACTTGTAGGTACAGAGGAGTTCAGAATTTGTCTTTTCAAGACTTGGGGTTGGAGACAAAAGAAGAGAGTCAGGAGGAAATGACCTGGTTTTCTGGGCCCTCAGTTGCTGTCATAGAATCAAACCCAGAGGTGGGTGGAAAAGCTGATATATGATCCTCAAACCTGTATGTGTGTGTGTGTGTGTGTGTGTGTGTGTGTGTGTGTGTGTGTGTGCGCGCATGTGCATGCAAGCCCTATTTTATTTTATTTCTATTTATTTTGAAACAGGATCTCACTAAATTACTGAGGTCCTCACTAAGTTGCTGAAGCTGTCTTCAAACCCTCAATCCTCCTGTCTCAGTGCCCAAGTACTGGGATTATAGGAGTGTGCCACCAGGCCCAGCCTCAAACCCATTTTTGAGGTTCCAAAGTATGGTTTTGGAGGAAAGAAATTAGAAATAAGAAGATGGAGGAAAAATAAAAAACATAATCCTTTGTTCTCTGTTGACAAAGATACGTATTATATTTTTGGTTCAACAGGATGGAACCAATCTACCACTGAGCTATATACTCGACCTTTTTGTTAATTTATTTTTACAGAACCGATCTACCATTGAGCTACACACTCAACCTTTATGTTAATTTATTTTTAATTTCGAGACAGAGTCTTGCCAAGTTGCCTAGATTAGCCTCGAGCCCACAATCCTCCTGCCTCAGCCTCCCGAGTAGCTGGGATCACAGGTGTGCACCATCATGCCGGCTCAGTGTGCACTTTTGCATTGAGGATGGAGCGGAATCGCAGGTGGATAGCACTTGGGTGGGCATGCACTGCAGCTGGCACTTGGGAAGCAGCAAACCCTTGTAGCTATGCCGCTGCTGCCCGTGCAGCCCTGAGGACCAAGACTGGCACACACCCTGTTTGGGAGACTGGGACACTCGCTCGATCCCAGCAGTGAGTGAGAAAGGCAGGTGCTCCCGGCAGAACAGTGATTCGCAGGAGCCAGATGTTTTGTTGAAGTGCCCACTTCAAGAGAACCAGAGGCCTGCCCCTTCCTTCAGGGTCAAGGTTAAAAATGGTAAGTTCACTCTCTTCTTGGCAGGAGAGGATCGAAAAGCAGGAGGGGCATCCTCGTTTTATTTTTTATTATTTTTGTGCCACCGGGATTGAGCTCATTCTACCTCCAATCAACATCCCCAGCCCTATTTTATTTTCAAATAGGGTCTTGCTAGGTTGATGAGAGTCTAACTGCCCTCAAACTTGCAATCCTCCTGTCTCAGCTTCCCAAGTGATGGGATTACAAGTGTGAGCCACCATGCCTGGCTGCATTCTCATTTTAAAGTAGCTTGCTTAAAACAAATCATCATAAACTGCAATGCATTTCTACTTATGTTTTTCTTTCTTTCTTATGAAATATTTCAGCATTTTGGAAATGAAATTTCATGGTCTGAAATCTGCCACGGTTACAGATGCTTTTTTTTTTTTTCTTTCTGAAGACAGGAGGCTGCTGACATGTGCTCCTGCAAGTCCACTGCAACACCCGGGTGGGAAGCGTGTACAGCCACGAGTGGCTAGCTGCCAGATCATAATGTGCACTCCAAGACATGACATATCCAGGGGACAATGCTCCCTGCCCCACCTAACCCCAGATTATCACGATGATCAAATTCCATCCTAATGACAGTGGCAAAGTGCACCTGGAGGTTACCGCCCACTTCCCACAGTGCATTGCAAACAGCTGGCTGGGAGAAGCGAATCCTCCTGACCCTGGTACAAGGTACCGATTTCCCTAGAGCTATCTCAGTCTATATATTCCAATGACAGGATTATGGTGAATTCAGCCCCAATGGAAATTAAACATTTTAGCAAGCGCTAGCAACCACCCCACCAACCAGCCCTCTGCTTAGTTACCCTGCTGTGGACATAGGTGTGGCAGGTGAGTTGAGAGTGTCACCCGTCAACAATTCCCACCCAGCTGGAGGCTGAGGTCAGAACAGCCCGGTCTGCAGCTCCCTGAGTGAGAGCCAGGGCGCAGGTGGAGCTCAGGGATTGGGAAGCCCTCCAAGAACAGTGCGGGTAGTGAAACTGGTTCCGTTTGCTGAGAAGACCATTGGGCAACCCGGGAGGCTGAGGCAGGAGGATTGTGGGCTCGAGGCTAATCTAGGCAACTTGGCAAGACTCTGTCTCAAAATTAAAAATAAATTAACATAAAGGTTGAGTGTGTAGCTCAATGGTAGATCGGTTCTGTAAAAATAAATTAACAAAAAGGTCGAGTATATAGCTCATGGTAGATTGGTTCCATCCTTATAACAACACACACACACACACACACACACACACACACACACACACATACACATACACCCTGCTGCTTGATAATTAGCCTCATTCTATAGAGGAGCCACTGAGGCTTCCATTGCTACGTGGTGAGCGTGTCACCCCAGCAAGGGAGAGGCCAGGCAGAGACGACAAGGTCTACCCACCAGCCAAGCCCCCACGAGGTGCGTGGCTGGGGCCAGTAACCTGACAGTGTCATGCTGTGTGTATAGGAGCGCTGTAAAAGTCCAAAGTACACATCCAACACTAGACTTTGGTCCCCATCCCCCGCCCCAGGAAGGTGTCATTTTGAGAACTGAGAGTGCTGGATTCTTGCAGGGTTAGAATAGGTAGGCGGTCACCTTTCGATTAAAGGTGTAACCGGTTGCTCTAGACACTGCAAACTGCACGCTCTCTTCCCTGACTTCCTGAAGAGTCAGTGGATTTCCAGTAGACCCGCTGCTTTCCGATGACCCCATTGCAAGCGCAGTCAGGACCTTTTACACTGGTGGCTGTGGGTGGGCTGGGGAGAGAGCACATGCGGTGTGTTTAGACTGTGGCCCAGGGACGGCTGGGTGTGCAGGTGTTCACTGAGCCTGCGCCCTCACTGCGGGTAAGACACAGCGGTGAGCCTGATCCTCGGGCTCCTGGAGCAGCTGCAGAACTAGGCGGTGTGTGAAACAGAACGCCCGGGAGCTGTGGAGTATCTCCAAGGGGAACTCAAGTTAACGCGGGCGACTTCCTGGAGACGGAGGTGGCTTTAGCTAAATCACAAGCTGTGACCTGGGCCAGGGCCAATGCTGACCTCAGAAAGGACCGACACACCACTCATGTTACAGAGTAGAGGAAAGCTGGGCCTTCCTCATCTTGGTCTCCTTGTTCCAAATGTAAAATAAATAAAAGGGTAGAAGACTTAGAAACCTCTAAGATTTTTTTTCTTTTTATTTTCATTGAGTCTATTTTAAAAGGAAACATTTACATAAACATCAAGTGTTGACATCAAGGTTTGGGGCATACAGGGTGTATGGAGTGTCTTCTATAAAACTCTCATTTTTGTAGTAAGGCAGGGTGGTGCACACCTGTAATCTCGGTACTTGGAAGGGTGAGACAGGAGGATCACAGGTTTGAGGCCAGCCTCAGCAACACAGAAAGACCCTCGGTAACTTAGTGAGACCCTGTTTCAAAGTAAAAATAAGACAAAATAAAGTAAAATATGGATAGGGGTATAGCTCAGAGGTAAACGGCACCTGGGTTGAAACTCTAGTTTAAAAATAAGGAAAAAGAGGAGAAAATGGACTTTTAAGAAGGTAGTTAAGGTTACTTGAGGTCATAGGGATGAATCTTAATTCAACTTGACCATGTCTTCACAAGGACAGGGAGGGGCACCAGGGCTGTGTGTACGCATAAAGAAAAAGTCAGGAGATGACACAGCAAGAAGACAGCCCTCTGGCGGCTGAGGAGAGAGGGCTCAAGAGAAACCACCCTGCCAACACCTTGATCTTGAATGTCTAGGACCGGTGAGAAAATCAATACTGGTTGTTTAGGGCCTGGGATCCGTGGTATCGTGACATGCAACCCTAGTAGACTCACCCACTGACACCGAGAGCCACGGAACCTGTGGGGTGCTGGTGCCACCACTCGGGGATGAGGGATCGCCGTGAATTCCCACTTGGCATCCGCACACACCCATCACGTCCTGGGCAAAGGCGCTTCCTCTGACCCAAGTCAACTAATGCTCAGCTGGGCGATCAGTCATTACCTCTGACGTCAGGGTTAAAGAGCTGTTCTTCTAGTGTAAAATGGCCCAGCTTTAGGGCACCATGACAACCCTGCTGTCGTGGATTTGCCCAATCAAATAAAAACTTGTAGAGAATTTTGATAGCAGCATAGAGGATGCATAACTGTTTTAAAGACTTTATTGTTATTATTTTTTGGAGCACTTGCAGGTTCACAGTAAAATTGAGAGAAAAGTATGGAGATTTCCTGTCTACTCTCATACCTGCACAGCTTCCGTGACTGAACATCCATTCAGCCCTCCCAGAATGGGACCTAATAGTCACGCTCACTGACGTTCCCGATTTGCCTTCAGGTTGGGACATCACCTTCCAGAGGGTATTAAAGAGTCTGGGTGCATCTAAGATTCTCCATGGGTGTGGACTGGAAGGTTCAAACCCACTGGTCTCAGAACTGCTTGGTGTACTTAAAAATGGTAGAGGACCCCAAAGAACTTTCCTTCATTTGGGCTATGTCTACCAGTATTTGTCACCGTAGAAATGAAAATCCTTATTCACAACAATTCTTCTTTATTTGAAAATAGAAAAACCCACTATATATTATCATCAAGAATCCATTTTAATGCCTTTAGAGGTAACCATGGATATTTTTCTTTGAGACTTCGCCAAAACTTGTCAAGTGGCAGTAATTTAAATTTCAGTTACAATGTGGAAGGTGGAATCCATTGGTGAATTTTCCCTTCTCCGTTACCTTAAAATCTACTGATCTCTCTTGTATTGTGAATGAATTTTTCCCATCAGGACTTTGTCACATTAAGGATCGATCACTTGGAAAACACTGGTTCACAAACGTACCCAAATCTTCCAAACATTGACACATTTTTCATAAACATCAACAATTCACATTTGTTAATATCACCATTAATTCCATCAGGAAGCTCTTTAAAGTATCAGGAAACTCTAAGCTCACGAAGGCAGATACAGCTTTCCAAAATTCTAATTTTTGCTTGAAAACTTGAATTTTGTCACTGGCAACCAATAGTGTTAGTTGTTTTCCTCAAGGTGTCAGACTCACTTTATTCATTTGTGAGAAAATGTTGCCAAATACTCCAAGTCGAGACGTGATAGTTCTTCAGTCATTCTTTCATGCAAAACTGGAGTTCCAAGAGAAAATTAGTTTGGCTTAACTCACAACATATCCAATCTCACGAGAAATTTTCCTGGAGACAATAGTGCTTCTGCATGCAGTAAACATATTGTATCTGTATTTTTATATTGATCAAAGGCATCTCTAGGTAAAACTGGCTTTTCTCTCCGAGTACACGCTGGTAATGGATGACATGGCCGTTCAAACAGTGGACACTAGTGCTTTGATCTGTGCTAAGGCACGAGCCATCTTATCTAGCATTGTATTTGCATCTGTTCAGGTACCAACCTAATGAAAAGAGAGAGAACATCTTAGTATTGCGTGTACGCTAAATGACTTAGTGAGATCTTGTTCCAAAATTAAAACTAAAAAGAGCTGGGTTCTACTTCCCAGCTACGCCCTCTTTATTAGTTTTTTATTTTGGAACAGGGTCTCATTCAGTTGCTGAGGCTGGCCTCAAACCTGTGATCTTCCTGTCTCAGCTTCCCGAGTACTGGGATTATAGGCATGTGCCCCGTGCCCTGGCACATTTTAGTATAGTCGTGAAGATAGTTTTGAGCTTGCAGGCCTCACAGAGCTGGTTCAGGAGGGCAAGGGAGCCTGAGACTCCTGTTGCAGAGCTGACACATCAGATGTCTCCCTCCAAACTCTGCCATTTTGGAACAAGTGGGCAGAATGAAATTTGTTACACAAATATCACATGACTGGTTGAGTCTTTCCTTCATGGTTTATGCAGAATTCCCAGGAGTTGGAAGGTTCTGGATCCTTACCACAACCTTCTGTTTATTCTATTACTCTTCACTTCCTTGCGGGACGGTGGCATCCAAATAACTATTGTCACTTGAATTACTGGCCGCTACGCAAAAGGATTTCACAGCTCTGTGTTTTATTTTTAGTTTCTGACTCTCTTTCGGGGCAAACGCTCTCTCCCCTGGCTTCTCTCTTTTCTTTTGGTTTTATATCTCACTGCTGTGCAGAGTCTCCAGGCTGTGTCTCCACTTCTAGTCTGCCAATTTTAGTTTCCCATGCACCTGTTGCTGCCTGGCTACGCTTCCAGAGCAAGTAAGCTAGCGGGTATCCTTCCTGGCCTGGCATTCACGGTGCCACCAAGAACTAGAGAGACAGCAAAGAAAAGATGACCAGGACAGGCCGAGAGGAAGTGATCTCCTGCAGGGTCCCTGTCTCCATGAGCCAGAGGGGTGTTTATGGA
>PVLC010045754.1:0-11718 GCA_004027655.1 Graphiurus murinus | reverse complement strand
GTGTAGATCTCTGCCTGATGCCATGGCTAGCCAAGAATCTCTATCTGTGAACTCTGGCCTATGTATAAGGTGTTCAGTTTCTATTGGGTGTACAAGTTTCACCACTGCACCTGGCACTGAGCTCTAAGAGAAAGCCTTGTGTGTCTACAGCCATGCCACCTGAACATACCTGATCTTATCTGTTCTCAAAAGTTAAACAAGGTTGGGCCTGGTTAGTACTTGGAAGGGAGACAAAGCCCTGTACTAATTTTCATGTCCTATTGCCCACTGGGTAGAGACTTGCTCCCTACTCTTCCAGGACGTGATTAAGGAGAGATAGTGAAGGCAGTCAGCCACCTGGTCTAATGTAGTTCCAATGGCTCAGTCCCCAAGTATCAGATTGACAGTAGAGGTTGTGGGGATTTTCCCAGCACTGGGTTTCACCATAGCAAACATGATGCTGAGATTCAAGTCTGAGGTCTGGGATTGATACTTTCTCCTTCTCCCAATCAGGAAGTGTCTCTCACCAAATTGCTTGGAGTTTAGGAGGTGTGAAGTGTGCAACTCTTTCTTTCCTGCCTTCCTCATTGTATTTTAATTTGTGATTTTAATTAACGTGGGTACTATGGCATCTTACCTGGTTTCTTTAGCTTTTCTGAAAGTAGTTCAGTGTGCAAATAGCTACTCAACTTGTGCCTGTAGAGAGATTATCACCAGAGGATCCAACTCAGCCAGCACCTCACTCCACTCTTTTTTTAAAGGAAGAAACTCTGAAAACAACCAGAAGCATATGACAACTCTGTTAGCAAAAAAAATTAGCACTTAACTGACACTAAGCACTGTTGGTGCTCTAAGTGACAATGATGAATACATACTCTTGAATAAATCATCCCAAATTAAAACAAAATAGCCTAGTTCTCCACAGTTCATCTATCATACACAAAACATAACAGGACAAGAAGCTTAAGGTAGTTATCAAAAGCATCCACTATTATTGAGGGGAGAAAAACAGAGAGAAAGAAATTAACACCGAAAATAAGTTTTAAGACAGTCGATTAGGGTGACAAACATACATTCAACTTCTGTACTTAAGCCGGTAATTTACACTCCACTTTATGCAGTATTAAATCCCTACCTCTCTGACAATTGAATAGATATATTCATTTTTTATCACAGCTAATAAGTTATAGAGTATTATTTTATTGAAATAAATAGCATTCAATGTTGATAATGTTCTCCAACTTGGTGTTTCTACCAAAGCAGACATGAATTGAAAGTAACGGGAACAAGAAGGGGATCATTTAAAAAAAAAAAGAGAGAGCCTGAATAGACTCCTTTAAAATTCAGCTCAAAAGAACTATGTTCTACCAGCTACATGTGACAAAATTCTCCAGATCCTTCTTCTGCTCCACCATCCATTTTCTACTTTGCCATTTATAGCTGGTTTAAGGGAATAAAAGAGCCACCCAAAACTTCAAATACAGACAGTTAAAATGCCACAAGTATATAATTTTTTAACTGCTCGGTTTCCTTCAAACACTTCCTAATGCAATAATAATGGCCAAAGACACCTAGCCTTGAACCTGATATCCTACTGTCTCCGCCTCCCAAGTACTGGGATTACAGATATGGGTCACCATGCCCAGCTTAACACCCCAATCTTTATGGAAAATTTAAGAGTAAATTCTATTTCTTCATTTGTTTTCTTATGTGAATAAAGTTTAAGTGGAGACCTCGAAGAAGCAGATGAAGGGAAATTTGACATATGGATTAAGTAAAGAGCTACTCAATACTTACTAATTTTACAAAATCTAATAAATTAACTATGCATATTTAAAGGGGCCATATGGATTCCATTTGCCTATATTTGAATCTTTGTCTCCCTTACCCTGTTTGCTAATTGATTGACCCTGATTAAGTCATTTAACCTTTCCATGCTTCAATATCCTCATTAATAAAATGAGGATGATAATCCTACCTATCTCATTGACTTGAGAATTAAATGAATAAATACTGTAAAGAATTCATAACAGTGACTAACGTATAGTAAGAACTATTGTTATTTCTGTTAAAAAGAGAAAATATTTCTTCCTTGCCTTCAAAAAACAAAGGTTAGCCAGGCGTGGTGGCGCATGCTTGTAATCCCAGCATTTGGGAGGCTGAGACTGGAGGATCAAGGTTTGCGGCCAGCCTCAGCTACCTAGTGAGGTCCTGTTTCAAAAATAAAGAATAAAAAATAGGGCTGGGGGTGTAGCTCAGAGGTAGAATGCCCCCGAGTTCAATCCCTAGTACCGCAAAAAAAAAAAAAAAAAAAAGTTAACAAATACTTAAAGAGCAATGTTTTTTCAAGGACATTAAATTATTGGCCTGCTCAAACTGTGCATAGCCCTAGTTGTCCCAACACAGTTCTCATCTCAATTGTCCCAGTACTTTCTTATCTGCTCTCCATTTTCTACCACTCCTCATATTCATTTTTTATATGATCCAGTCTCCAGCTTTAATTGTTTAAGAGCACACTCAGACTGGTTTTCTTCAACCTGCTTTTCCTTAATTTTTTTTTTGTGTGTGTGTGTGTCAGTACTGGGGATTGAACCCATGGGCATTCTACCCCTGAGCCATACTCCTAGACCTTTTATTTTTTTTTATTTTGAAACAGTCTCCCAATGTTGTCAACGTAGACCTTGAACACCAGATCTTCCTATCCCAGCCTCCCAAACATTGGGTTTACAGATGTGTGCCACCATGCCCAGCTTGCTTTGCCTTAATCTTTTACCCCTCTTTGCACAGGTCTCACCAAGTTAGGAATGTTAGGTCCTATTTTTGAGTGGCCTCTCCTTGATATGCTATCAATATAGTCTTGGAGAGATCTTCCTTCCCATGACTCAAGATGTGTATGGTTGGTCTTGAACTAAGGGGAAATCAAATACATAACCTGAACCTCCCCCTTCCCTGATGTATAACTGCCTGATATAGAACCAATGCCTAATATAGTATGAATGCCTGATATAGAACCAAAACAAGTGTAGTTGCTTGCTGAGGTAAGTGGCCACAGGAGAGTGCTAGAATTCAACCACAAAGAGATAGAGAACCATTGAAATCCTGAGACTTGGGATAACAGAATAGCAAGAGAAATAGAGTGCCCCAGCACCACAGCTGGTGAAGGGTTAGTGTCTCCTCAGTGGAGGTATAGGTTAAAGAGTGAGAGTTCCTGAGAACCCTGTTAACACGGAAGCTGGCACCTTGCAGACATTCAGCCTAAATAAATAAGAGACCTGGGGTTTACATAGCAGGCTGGCTTTATAGAAGGAGTTTGCTGAATTTCTCAGGAATTTTCAAGGTGCAGAAGCTGGAAGCCATCTAGAGGACGGCCCTATTATCTGAGTTTGTACTGCTTTGGGGGTCAAAATCCCCTCATTCTCATATTCCTATCTTTTAAACCCCACAGACATTCCATTGCACTTACTTCAGTGGGTGACTACCTCCCAAAAGAGTCTTAGCTAGGGAGAGTGACTGACACAAACCCACTGTGAGTTCAATGGTGTGGAAATGCATACAGGAAGCAGAACAGAGCAGAAGGCACTGCTATCCTCTAATGAATAGGGTAACCTGCCTTCTGAGACCAGAGTTGCGACCAGCTGCCAAGGTTTCACCCACGTGCCAAGACTGAGGAAGGCAAGATCAAAGAGCAACAAATCACATGATTCTTGCCACCTTCCTCCCAGCACAGAACTTTTCAAGTCCACTGCCTGCCCACCATGCATCCTGGGATTTGAAAAAATGCTGGCTTTTGCTCCACTCCCAGGAGGCACAGGCTAAAAATTCTGGATACAATCTATGCTTGGTGCTTCCTGCATTACCTACAAGTTTGTTCTGGCAGGCAATGAACTGAGGGGACATCAAATATCTTCAGCTGGGAATTGCTCCTGCTGGATACCTGGCAGATACCACAACTAAAAGAATCAGGGGAAGGAAAATGTCTGCCCATCACTCTGTTCATTAAAGGCACAGCCTAAGACTTGGTGTAGGTTATGATCATCTGCCCTCAGTTGCTCACATGAGTACCTAAACTGGAATAATTTTTTGTTTTGTTTTGATTTTGTTCCTTTTTAACTTTTTAATTTTTAATTTTTCTTTTATTAATTTTTTATGGTTGTTAATTTTTTAATTTTATAATTTCTTCTTTTCTCTTCCCATTGTAGGTGTAACCACAAAGATTGCACTGCCCACACTGTGCTGTCTATACCATACCTGCCTGAATTACCAGAGTCCCCACTTTTGCAAGACCTGCAAAAGACATTGTGTTTCTCAGGCTCTATGTGGTATGAACTGTGCCCATACCCACTAATCACAGCCTAAAAGGTATAGGTAGGCTATCTTACCATGTCTAATCGAAAATAATTTTACACAACAGATACCCCAACACATATCTGCAGGAGAAAGCCACTCACCAAGAAGGCCATCACATAAAAGCAGAAGAGATATCCATCCCAACGAAATCTTGAGCAAAAGGAGAAAAGCTGGAGGCATCATAATACCTGATTTCAAGATATCCTACAGAGCCATAATAAAAGATTCTCAACCTCATAATTTAGCAGCTGTTTAGTTTTATTTAAGATGTGTCAGTACTACTTTAATACATCCCAACTCCTAGTATGACTTTCAGGGCTTTGACTCTTCAGAATTGAGAGTCCCACAAATGGCCAAGCCTGTGAGATAGTTTAGCATCAACACATCGAAGATGTCTTTTGATATGTCTTTCAAACTGTTACAAAATACACACTGACTTAGGGAATTAAATTGCATATTTAGACACAAATATATTGAGTTCCTGGGGTAAATTTTTAATTATTTAAATGTAATCAAGATGCCAAATGTTATTTTTAAAAGTCATTAAAGATTTACCAAAGAGCCAAATTGATCCTCATCCATATCCAGTAAAACCAAAGTTCTAAGAACAATGCAAATATTTATTATGAATCCCTAGAATATTCATTACTTCCAATCCAGTAATTCTATTTCTAAAAGTCTTACATTTAAAATATTTAAAACACTTTTAAGACAAATTTATAATGTTTTTAAAATAAGCAACTTTCAAGTTGGAAAGAAATTTCAACTGTTTATGAACAGTGGTTATTTATAACGTTTTTAAAATAAGCAACTTTCAAATTGGAAAGAAATTTCAGCTGTTTATGAACAGTGTTTATTTCTAAAGGGTGGATGTTTCTTTCTCAATAGATTTCAAGCTCTTTCCATTGAGCACTTATCAATTTTATAATCAGAGTATATAAGTTGAGTGGGTAATTTTAAATAAAACCATACATTTAGGAAATAAAACCATACATTCAGAGCCTGTAGTTCAATGTCACCCCTATTCTATCACATGTATTAATCATTAAACCTCTTTGGCTCTCTGATATTGTTAAATGTAAACTAAAAAGCATAAACAGAATCTCAGACTTGTAATTCAAAGATTTGTATATCATAGACTGAGCAGGCACATTCTATCTCACAGGAAAGCCATGAAGAAAAAAGTTATACTCAAGACCATATCATGCCAGAATGTAGTAGGCTTCCTTCTTATTCACATTAAGCCATACTGACTATGTTCAGTATTATGTATTTCAGGCTTATGTATTTTAGTCACATAAATCATATTTTATTTTTGAGAAAAATACAAAAATGCAATAAAGCTACTTTTAAGAAGGGGATGCTGTGAAGTTGGTGAAAGCTTTATTATCCTCACTTATCACATTATTCTTAAGATCAAAGTTAATTACTATCTTTTCTGAGATGACACCTATCTGTCTCATAGTCCCCCTGTTCAATAATTCCCATTTAAAATTTTGTATGCTTCCAAATCAAAGGAAATATTGAGGTACATGATGTGTCTCTGAAGATCTAAGACTCCAAATGCTTTGGGGCTTTATAAGTACAACTATAGAGAAACCACAAAGGACTACTGAGCAGGATGAAATATTAGTCATGTTCCTTATATAGATTATAGCCAAAGGAGTGTATTTGGCTTGAGGGACTCAATGATTTATTACTGTGCAGCTAAACTCCAATGAAAGTATTGCAATGTCTCTGAAATAGACTTTAGAAACATCTCTAGATGTCAAGCACAAGAGAGAGAAAGACTGACTTAGCATATAGACTGAGTCTATCACTGCCAATAATACTATGAAAGCACAATACAAAATATTTCCCAAGTCCCTTCTGGCTAGGAAGAAATATCAGGATCTAAACTCATAAGATTATAAGGTCTTGATTTACTGCCAATATTTTCAATACATTGGCTCACTTGCTCACAATAAAATTGAAATCATGATACTCCTTTAATATTTAGAAATAGTCATTCTATTTTCATGCTTCCTGGTTCAAGAATCAAAAACTAGCTACAGATACATGGTGTTGTGTATATTGTTGTGTGGTACGAATACAAACATAGAGAATGTGGCAATGACAAATTGCCCATACAATTGTAACCTTATTACCAATAGAATACTAACTACTTTTATACTGATTATCATCTTAGTAATGAAAATTTCAACCACTGTTGAAGATTGTATCATAACCACTTCTTCACGAATACACAGTTTAGTGTTATGGATAAGTCTTAATATTTGTTTTCTATTTCCTCATTGTTAATGAAGCAATTTAATGTTGCTTAATTTTTGGACATTATATGAATAATTAACATATTACAGACTTATTGGGGGAAGAAGTTAATCAAAAGAACATAAAGTCTGGGCATGGTGGTGCCTGCCTGTAATCCCAGTATTTGGGAGGCTGAGGCAGGAGGATCACAGGTTTGAGGCCAACGTACAATAACTTAGAAAGACCCTGTTTCAAAATAAGAAAGGAGGGTTGCAGGTATAGCTCAGAGTTATAACCCTCCTGGATCCAATTCCCAGTAACACACACACACACACACACACATTCATACACATGCACAAAGGTATTGGCTTTGATTTCTTAAGTATCATTGAAAAGACCTTTATATTCATGCACACATCCACTTCCCTCTTTCACATATTTATGGAATATCTAAAATTTACAGTTTTATCATAGGCCTTACAGATGAAAGAATAAGGAAAAGAGGAAAGAAGTTCTGGGTTTAGATCACCCAATTACAAGAAAGTATCTTGGGCTATATCTTAACATTTTAAGACTATTAGTATAATTTAAAGCAAGTACTCAGATTTTGTAATGATTCTATTAAACCAATTAAAATTTTAAACTATTTTGAAGATCTAAAAAAAAAATTCACATTGGGTCGATACTAAATAAAAATATTTATTTTATATAACTGCATGTTATCCCCCCAAAAAAGAACTCAAAAATAAGATATTGCTCTGAATTAAAAAATAAAGTTTTATCTTGCTAAATAACCATAAAAACAGCTCAAATGATATTATAAGTAATAGATGACCCCAAAAAGTCATAATTTTTGTCACTTCATAGAAAATATTGTCTACATTTTAATGCCTTAAACCACTGATGCTAGAGGCAATTTATTCCTAAATCAACACCTTCACTTCTGTCTCCTAGAATAGAAAACAATTGCGAAAACCATAAGAATGAAAACAAACATTAATTTGCAAAAAGTTGTTTATTATATTCACAGCTGGGAAGCTAATAAACTTTGGAAAGATATTTTCTACTGTAGCCCAACTCAAATGATAGTGTCTACATCTTCATTTAAGAGAAAATAAGTCTCAAAGAAAGAGATTAATCTCTAAATCCCTGCCATTCATCATCAATGGCAAATTAGGAAACTGCTTGCTTCTTTTTCTACCATTTCAATAATTCATAAGATTCTCCTGCAAAGGTTGCATCAGTTAAATCTCTGAAAGCAAAGTGTCTAGCTATGAATTCACATGGGGTGGTTTAAATAACTGACTTTGACATTTCATGAACTAAGTTATAGGCAATCAGAATGGGTTAAAACATCATTCAATTACCAAGTTCATTTCTGGCCAAAGCTGAGAGAAAATGGGGGACTTTTGATTTGGAGAGCAACTCATGCCCTTGTCTTTGCCATTAATTAAATATGGACCTCCCCCCTTCATTCCAGCTGTCTGGTGCCTGGGCCATCCTCTGGTGTCTAGGGACTGCACCCCAAAGTTAACTCCCATTTCTCCCTTTCTGTTGAGGCCCTATGTTATTAGAAGAGAAGCTGAATTTGATTCGAATTGAAATATGACTAATAGTCACCATGTCTACCAGTTCAAGAATATTTGCCTTTGGAGAACAAATGGAAAAAGAAAGAGAGAGGAAATGGATGTTAGTGACTAGTAATCAGTCTTATATTGTGATAATTGAAGGGGGTGTAGCAAATAAAAATAATGAATTTTAATCAATGTGTGCAGTACAGAAAATATTGGACTGGAAGACTTCTTTGGGCTACCTCCCATTCCAGCAGGCTTGATCTTATCCAAAGTTAATACCTAAGTAGAGTTACTCACTCCCTCTATTTATTTAACACTCTATAAATATCTATTTCTTTACTCATCACTTGTAAGGTACTTCATTGTTTAATTCAACACTCAAATGTTCACCAAATGTGCTTTCTGTTGCAGATACTATCTTGAGCTCTAAAGGTACAATGGTAACAGAACACTGGGCTTACTCTTGTGGAAAACTACATAGTGTAAAAATAAAGAAATAAGTAAAGAATATAATTTCATATTATTTTTAAGTCTATGCAAAAATAAACAAGGTGCTGAGACAGGTTGTGGCTGCGAAAGGATCCCTGAGAAAAAGTGGTTAAGAAAATCCTCTCTGAAGAATAGATTTGATCTGACATCTGAAAGATAAGAATGAGTCAGCTGGGCACACTGGTAGGGAAAAGTATTTCAAGTACAGTAAATAGAATGTGCAGAGGTCCTGTCCCAGGAAAGGACATGCCACACTCCAGAACAAAAAACAGTGTGTTGGAGCATTGAAGAGGATGAGTGATGTGGTGTGAGGTTGCCAGACAGGCAGGAGCCAAACTTTGGGAGTCTGAATCTTCTTTTCTATGCCAGTGGAAAGTCATGGAAAAGTTTAACAAGAAGGGTTAAAGTAGAACTGATCTGACTTATATCTTATCACTCTATAAAGATAATTCTAGTAGTTCACTGTCACAACACGTGTCTTTTTTTCATCTTAGTAACTGAGAGAAAAGGCTCTGGAATTGGAGAGATAGAAAAGAAAGCAAGGAGTGAGGAAGGCAGAAAGAAAAAATACAAATCCTCCTCAACTCACAATGAAATTATGTCCCAATAATCCTTTCATAAACTGAAAATGTCATAAGTTGAAATTGCATGAATACACCTAACTTACCAAACATCATCTTTTAGCCTACCCTACCTTAAATGTGCTCAGAACACTTAAACTAGTCTACTATTGGACATTGCAAGAAAATATTATATCACATATCACTATCCAGGAAAAAGATCAAAATTCAAGATTTAAAGTATGGTTTCTACCAAATGAATGTATATTACTTTCACACCATAGTAAGGTGTGGAATTGGCAAGGGGGTTAATTGCCAGTAAGAATGCAAAAGTAGCTGAAGTCCTTTATGGTACACTTGGGCAGAGATTACACATAGCCCTGCCTGCTACACCCCAGTGCTTCCTCCTCCCTTCTCTTTGTGACTCAGTCATGTGGGGTATGGAATCCATAGGCTGTTACATCGAATGGCCTTTTGGCACCTGCATTCAGTAGGGCAGCTGATACAGCAAAGATAGAAGAGTGGGCTGTTGGCCTGTTGGTATAGCAACCAGGATAAGGAAAACCAGATAAGGCAGTAAAATCCCTATATAAGAGCCAAGTTTCCAGAGGAGGGGAGTCTCTTTCTCTCTGTATTAAAATCCTGCATAAGCATTGCAATTGGAATTTCTCAGCTCTTTATTTCTACATTGAGCCAAAAAAAGGACCCATGGCAACACCAAAACCATAACAAAATACCTAGAGTTTATCACTTCCTGTATTTAACACTCTAATAAGTAAGTCTAAGCTATCATCAGGGGCTATCTGTATATCAAATATTGCAATTATCAAATCTAGTTGGAGATTTTATGTGCATCTATTGTACTATTCTTTCAACGTTTCTGTGTCTCTGAAATTTTTCATGATAAAAAATTAGAGAAAGCAAATCAAGTCCGTGGTTAGGTTTTGTAGCATTTATTAAACGCTGAAAATGGTTCTCATTGCCATGAAAAATGAGATAGGTTATGCACCATCTACCCAGAAAAATATAGTATCTATTTGATCATTGCTTTTTTTTTTTTTTTAGATGTGAAACGTTTTTGGAAAATAAATGGTAAAATGTAGAGATCACAAAAAGAAAATGGGTCAGGTCTTTTAAGTTGGGATAAAATATCCAGTTATTGGTATATGCATGAATATAAAAAATTATAATAAATGAAGCAATTTTGCTTAAAAAAAAAGATTATGCACACAAGAATGCTAAAAGTGATTCAGAACAGACCTCTCAAAATAGTGACCCCAATACTGAAGTTGCATAAAGAGTGTGAATAATTTTGCAAAATTAGGAAAAATAATGTAAAATATGTTATTTCAAGTTGGCAGATAACCAAACCAACATGCTTTTCCAAAAAATTAGACTTTGGAGCTGGGCATGGTGAGACATGCCTGTAATCCCAGTACTTGGAGGCTGAGACAGGAGGATCACAGGTTGAGGGATAACCTCAGCAATTTAGCAAGACCGTTTCAAATAAAAAATAAAAAAGACTGTGGGTATACCTCAGAAGCAGAATGCCCCTGGGTTCAATCCCCACTACCAAAAAAAAAAAAATAGACTCTGGAATATTTCTTGGTGGGGGGGGGAGGGTTTGCCTTGTATTTGTGCAGAGTAAGGCTTTAGCAGATAAATCTTGAGATATACAAGTGTAATTTAGTGTGCAGCTCATGAAAAGGGCATGATTTAAATAAATCAGGATACATATATGTGGTGGAATACTATGCAGCAATTAGAAGCTGTAATGGTTTGGATTTAGAGTGTCCTCCTAGCCCTCACAGAAACAAGGTAGCAATGTTAGAAGTGGGGATTGCATGTAATCTCAGTCAAGATTGTAAATCTCATTATAATGGATTTATCCAGGTGTGGCTAGGACCAGTAGGGTATGGCTGAAGAAGATGGGTCCCTGGGGGCGTGGCCTTGGGGATTATATATCATCCCTGATCCCCTGACTTGCTCTCTGCATCTGGCCTTTCATGATGTGAGGAGCAGAGCCCGTGTGTTTTCCCTCTTCCCTCCCTCTGCTTCTCTTCCTTCCCTGAGATCCATAGACCCCGGCCTCACATGGACTGAACCCAGAATTTCCAAGGAAACAATGAGCAAATAAATCTTCCTTCCTCTAAGTTGCGAGGTCATATTTACTGGGATACAACAGTGAGAATGGTGACTAAGACAGAAACTATACACAAATTCATATTTATTGAGACTAGAAAGGCATATGTAATAAAAATAAAAAAGCAGGATGTATGATAGGGCCTTCTTATATATAACAGTTAGTTATATGTGATATGTCATAATATACATGTCATCTCATATATGCATGATAGGGCCTTATTGATTAAAATCTATCTACATTTAAAATAAATTATATCTGTAAATATATAGACAGAGCTGAAATGATCCCAAGAAATATTAATGGTAGTCAGCTCCTTCTAAAATAATATCAGATGATTTTTACATTTCTTGCTGTATTTTTTTTTTTTTTTTTT
>PVLC010045753.1:0-11729 GCA_004027655.1 Graphiurus murinus | reverse complement strand
GGCCTAACTTGCCACATACACCAACTTCCTCACTGAGTTGCAGAGTGGAAGAGGCAGAAGAGTTTCAGCAGTACGGGAAGTAAGTGAAGCCCTACCGGAAGTGAATCCCCGGCCAGAAGGAAGAGTTCGGTCTCCTTAATTTCCTCTGGTCTCTCTTACCACTTACTCCGTTTCTTTGTAGGTCCTGGGGGCATGGAAGATCCACCTGAGGAAGGCAAAGCCACTTCTCTTTTGCCACCTTTACCTTCCCCCTTCTTCTCCATCTTCCCCGTTAGCAGGACCCCTCCTCGTGCTGAGGATGTGAGGGGGCAGTGGTAATTCAGACTCCAATAGAAAGGATATTGAGAAGTGGTATCTGGATGTTAAGAATGCTGAAAGAATTAAAATTATGAGGAGGAATATCAAAAGACTCTAGCATTGCTCTAAAATGATCTGTGGTCCAGAGAACTAGTTTTAAGTTTTGTATGCATAATAATAAAGCAAGAGATTGCAACTGAAGAGCTCAGAAAGGCTGCAGAAGCCTTGAAGAATGGATTCAGATTGGGCACAAAGGGAAAGGGGTCTCGGGCCCAGTGCATGTAATAGGTTGGTAGCATTGGTGTAAGAATCATAAACTCAGAAGTGAGTGAAGTGAGCCAAGGGGATCTCAAAACACTCACAGGAGATAAATGGATTTGATAGGTAAGTAAACTACATCTCTATCCCTTAACTCTAAGAAAACAGCAGTGCTCTGCAATGAGAAGAGGCGGCAGCTGGCACTTGGCTGTAGTATCTGGAGGGGCACTAGGGAGTGACAGGGACTGTGGCAAATAGGAGCCCATGCCCCATCCGCAGGGGCAGCCCTTAAGCAGTTTCATTCAGTTGTTGCTTTGGGGAGATTTGGGAACGTGACCCCACTGCTGATAGATTTACATCCTACTTACCATATATTATGGCCTCTTGTAAGTGTTAAGTATACTGACTTAACATAACCCTAAAGATGCAATAAAAGTTTCCTAAAACCTGATAGTTCAGCCAATTCATGACTGATTCCTTGGGATATGCACTTCAGCAGTATCTTTTCTTTGTACTTTCCTTTAACTGATGATATTATATACTTCCTTGAAGGCAAGGAGAATGATTTTAAGTAAGCCTGTCCTCTTTGGCTGTCTTCAATAAGGTGGCCTCTCTCAAGATTTCTTTAGGAAGTGGTAGGCCATAGGTCAGTCTGTCCTTATGTCCAATAAATCTATTTTTTTTTTTTTGCTTTTAGCAAAATTTTAATATTCTTTCCAGATCTTCATTCCAAATCTTGAATTATTTGATTGAATTGCTCTTTTATTTTTAAGCCCTCCTTTCTTTAGTGCAGTGATTTTTTTTGTATTCAACAAATTCCTTTCTGACTTCTAAATATGCAGAAAAAAATCAATAGTTGTGAATAAAAGTACATCCAATATCTTCACACCTGGAGAAATTAATATTTTTTCCTGAAAAGCCACCACGTTTGGAGGGTGCCAGTACTGAAATGTGAGTGAAGACAGATGTCTGTCAAACTCAGACTGATTCAAGTGCACTTCAGTCCCTTTAGACCTGGAGACATGAGCGGCACAACAGTGACGGGACCTGAATATTATTGAATATTCCTCACTACCTGCTTTTCATGGCTAAAGAGTAGGGGCAATAGTAATAATAAAACTCCTCCAGTTAAAAAATAAAATGGCTCCAAATCTGTTATAGACCGTGTCTGATGGCCAGACTGGCAAAGTATGGTGAGAACTAGCTTAAAAGATGCATTGAAAAAAACAACATATCAATAGCAACTCAAAAAAGTTTTTAAGTGTTTCTATTTCCTTTTTGTGGAATGCATATCCTTGAGGATTTGAATGATGTTCATCTGATTGGGCACTAGAACTCCAAGGCAGAGCCATGTGTAAGCCAGGACTTAGGAGCACTGAATGAAGTGGGAACTAGAGTTCAGAGGAGAACGGCAGCTTGGTCTGCATCACTGAACTTCAACAATGCTAAAACACGGGACCACAGCTCAACCTGGAATGCATGGTGTCTATTTTCGGACACTATGAGTGTAGTCATTCATCTCTGGCACAGGTATGGAGCAAGCTGGCTCCTGTGAAATGGATTTATAGATTCCTGTTTCCAGCGTCTTATAAATGTATTCAAAATATTGAAAGGATAAAGACTTCTGCAACAAATACAACCAGTATGGTAGTGTTTCTTGAATGATGTACATTACTATTTATTTACAGTTAAATTTCTGCAGTACTATAGAAGAATAATGTAAGGAGGAATACTCCTGAAGTAGGAGTTTTAGAACATTGGAATCTGAAGGTATGAGTCACAGGTCAGGGTATGAAACCCTAAGAGATCACTCAGCCTGCTTGGGTCTAATACTTCCTCAGCTGTAAAATGCAGCAGTTGAGCTTGATAGTTCTCTATCTGTGCTTCTTAGACCCTAATGTGCTGCATCTGGGCATCTTGTAAAAGTGCAGATTCTGACTCAGTGGGCATCTTGTAAAAGTGCAGATTCTGACTCAGTAGGCCCAGGGTGGGGCCCGGGGTTTGCCTTTCTAAGGAACCCTTGGGTGATGCTGCTGTTGCTGGTCTGCAGACCACACGTTGCTTGGCAGGTCTGTACAATCCCAACTCTGTACAATCCCTCTGTACAGAGCGTTACAATTCTATGAAAATGCGATCATCTGACATTTCAGAAGAGACAGGAGGGTTTCACAAGACATGCCTGCCATGGTCTTAACTGTTCTCATTCTTCACAATCATCTTCATCAAAAAACCTTTAAGGGCCTAATTATGCATAACCATTTCACACGCTTTACAAAAAGAACTAAATAGATTTGGTCTCTGCCTTATCAGATTTGACAACCTAAGACAGAGAAATATGTATGGAGATAGTAATAAATATTGAGGCAGTAATAAATCCTGAGTGATAAATGTTCACCCAGATATAGAATACATTAAAATAAAAGTGGGTATGTATTTAGTGTGGGCCTTAGGATACTTATTTTGGTACAACTTTTGTTCCTTTTAAAAACTGGGAAACTCAAAAGGTTGCTCTGTAATTTTTACATAAAAAACAAGAGGTTTATGTTTCTGTCTTACATACAGGGATTAGGAATGGGAAGGTCAGTGTCCAAGGCTGCTCTTGTTTGGTTGATTTTGGCCTCACTGACTTCAAAAGAAATATGTCACCAGCCCCACATGTCTAACCCTGTCCATGCACAAGTGTCTTTGCCCAGCTGTGTGTCATGGAGCACTAAATGTGTGTACACAGGTTCATTAAATGAACTTCAGCACTTCCTACCCAAGGACCTTAGGGCCATCGGTCACCCTGTGCTACCCTTGGGAAACAGAGGAGGGAAGGCTGTGTGATCATCTCTAAATCCTGGGATGTTACATGATGCAGAAGAGGAAATTGGTGTGTCCAAAGCATCATGGCGATTAACTTACACAGGAAGGTTTGGATCTTACTCTCCTTCATCTCTACACACTTGCATTTGCTGAACTGAATCAAGGACTTGGCTGCTTTGGCACACCTGCATCATCTAGCAGGCCAGGATTCAGAGATAATCTCATCTAGCCCTCCCTCCTCTGCTCCCAAGGTTAACATAAGAGTGACTGATGGCCCTAAAGTCCTTGGACATTCCAGATCCAAGCCAGAACAACTGGTTAGCAGAGTAATGCTAGGACAGCTCTCTTTGTTGATTATTCTAACTCAGAAAAGAATAAAAGAATTATCACAACTGTAAAAAAAAAAATGTTCTTATCTAATCGGCATCTTCCGAATCAAATATTTACTAATAATCAGATTATAGATGCCTGGTTGACACCTTGGTGATCAGGTAGGCACATAGACTCTTTAGTAGTCACTGTGTGTATGATCAGGAATACAGAGATGTAAAGGAAACCGTATATACCATAATCGTAGGTTATAGCTGTGTATGTGAGGAGCCATTGTGGAATCAGGTGTGCTTGAGTTTGAAACTTGTCTCTGTCGATCATTGGTTGTACTGCTTCATCTTTCTAAGCCCCGTTCTTCCTATCTGCAGAACCAGCCTAGCGATTGTGTGGATCCCGTGGAATTCTTGTGAGCATTGCATGAGATGAGCATGTATGGAATGTGTAGCACGGTGTCTGCAAATAGTAAAGACTCATAACTAATCATTATTAGCAATCATAATAAAATAAGTATACATGACAGTTTCAAAAACACTTGTGTTGGAAAAAAACTAGAGATTCTAAATTTGGTACTTTTATATTACTTCTTATGCAAGTCTTTGTATAGGAGGTTGTGTCTGGGTTAATGAAATGTCACACTCTGTTTATTAGGAATAAAGCTGCTATGGAGACAAAGCCTCTATTAATTAGGCTCAACCTCATCTCTCATTCTGTAATGTTGCATACAGCTCTTGTTTTCATTTTTTCACATATAAAATTATAAAGAGTGAAGACAATCTAATCATTTTAAAGAAGATACAGAGCTGTGGGGGATTTTTTTTGGGGGGGGAGGCAGTTTTGCCATGTTGGGTTGTGAAAATTATTAAAGCAAAAAGCTATTTTTTTAAAAAAATCCTCTAATGACAATACTATATATTGTCATAGAATGACATAGTCTTAGTCTAAGTCATAGTCTTAGAATGGGTGTGTGGGCATATGAAATTATGCAGATGGGATTGAGGACACTAAGTATCTGGTTGCCCCCTCACAAGCAAGTTAGAATGAAAGGGGGTGTTCTGGAATTTAGTCTCAGGAAGTGAGGGGATGCCCTTTGCCTTGATAGGGAGGGAAGGTGAGGGCAGTGTTCCTTGGTAAATGAAATCTGAAGCCTGCCAACTTTACTGTAAGGATACAAAGCCTGCAGAGCAAGGGCACAGGGCAGCTGGACAGCAACTCAAGAAACTATAATGATCCATTTCAAGGGGAGCCAACTATATGGGAAATAGAGCCCGGGGCAAAGCCCTATCCTCAGAAGCCTGTCCACCGGCACCTTTTGACGGGGCATCAGTGGCTTCTGTGTGAGTGGAGGTTAAGCCACTTGGCTCAGAGGTAACAGTGGTTGAAACCAGTTCTTCTCAAATCGATTGTGCACATGAATCACTGGGGTTCTTGTTAAAATGCAGATTCTGATTCCATAGGTCTGAGCAGATGTATGAGACCTGTGTTTTTAACAAGCTCCCAGTATTGCTGAAGTCACTGATCCAGGGACCCTACTTTGAGTAGCAAGTGTCTCACCCACTCTCCCCGATGCGTCCCTTTCTCTGATCATCACCTCTTGTCTTCCTGACCCTGGTACCTTAATCCCACCAATACTCAGAATGCACTGACCCTCACTTTCACTGCCCATCGCCCCCTGTAGTTCTTCTTTCCTAGGTGCCCCACTTGGATTCCATGCTCTCTCTTTAAAATCACTCCTTTGCATCCACCTTCTCGTTCTTTGCTTAGTTCTCTCTTTCCTCATTCTACTCACCTGGCAAAACCCATCTCTGCAAACCCCCTCTCCCTCCCACTCTATGCCCCACCTCTGCTGGTGAAAGGGCTGAGGAGCACACACCTGTGCTTGCAGGTGTCACTTTCAGCCCCGTGGGCCCTAAGGATGCTGGCTTCCTTGTCTGTTCACTCCTCCCCTCTCCCTGGGGGCTTCTTCCCGTTCCCTCCTCCAGCCCTTAGGGCCTCTTTCTCCATCCTTATGTCAGCTGATAAACTTGCTTGCTATTTTCCTCTTTTCAAGATGACTTAGAGAAGAACTTCCTCTGTGGCCTCTCCTGGATCTGCCCCCATGTCTGCTCGTGCACCGTGGTGGCCACACATCAGTGTCCACAGAAACACGAGGCACGCTTCAGTTTGATCAGTGATGCCATCTTCGTGGGCACATGACCTGCCTCCTCATCACGTTCAGCCCTCCACCCACCCAGCATTCTGTCTGCGACATCTTTCCTGACTCCTCCACTTAATGCAGTACCTACCGCCCAGGCAGCCCAGCCCCACAGTGGATTCGGTCGTTTTCTTCAATGAGTAGCACAGGTGCTCTACCAAATGGTTGATTTCTCTCTCACCTCCTCTAGAAAGCTCCATGAGGGCTTGGTCAGCAATGAACCTCACCTAGAATATTGCTGACTCATGGAGCCACTCCTTAAGTTATTTGAATTGATATTAGAATGGGAGATTTGATTATTTTAGAATGTAATTAGAAAAAAAACCAATTAGGGAAAATGCACATCAACATATTTAAAAAGTCCCTCTGTTCCTTTTTGAATACACAGGACTAAGGAAGATCTCTGTTTGGGGACTCTTTTAGACTTAGATAAACTGAATTTCATAGAGATTGTCGAATCTTCCAGGCCCTCAGGAGATGGGGAAGAAAATGACCAACATCAAATTTCATCCAAGAATTCCTGTCCCTTGTCTCATTAAACATGCTCAGGGAGGTTGCAAATTTAAGTCAAGAGTTAACCAACCTACACGACTGTAGGCTCCAGACAATTGTTATGCTTTCTTAGAACATTGGCAAAGAGTTGCAACCAGTTAGCATTTAACAATAATTCCACAAGCAAAATATGCCTGATTCATTGTGATTTTTAGGAAAAAGGATATTTCGCCCATTCCTCCATGTGGGCCTAACACTGTGAACACAACCATGCGGCTTTAAATTGATGGTGAAATATTGTAAGCCACAAAATGGAAGCATCACTATGAAACTGTGTTGTGCTGATTGGTCTTAAGGACAAGGAGGGAGGCATTTGGCCCACTGGAGATGAAGGAAGGGCAATTAATGTCTACACGAAGTTCTGGAAATATTTATTTGTAGTTTATTCTGAAGAGTTTTGCATTTCTTGGCGTCGTCAACATGCACTGACTCATCGCCTCTCAAGGTCTGGAGCAAACTCTGCTTTGAGAAGGAAACACAGGGGGTTTTGTTAGTGTTAGATAAGGGACTGACCTTGCACAGGGATGAGAATACAGCAGGTGCTCAATACATGTACCACCTTCCTTCCCTCTCCCCCATCTTGCCCTTTCTTATAGTCCCCATCCACACTGCTGTCTTTCGGCATAACATAGAAATTTGTATATAAATATCATTTTGTTTTAATAAGCTGCTAATTTTAGACTAGAGATTATGAAGTTGGGGGTGATTTTTGCTACTCAGGGAGCATTTGTCAAAGCCTGGAGACATTTTTGGCTATCACAGCATGGGGCAAGCAAATGCTAGCAGGCATAGGTTGAAACCCATTGTTTTAGAGCATAAACTTTATACTGATGTTAACAGTTTATTTCTTCACTGGGCTCTAACGAAGGAGAGTGTTCAGAAGTTTGCAAAAGGCCAGGGAGTTAGTTGGGCCAAGAAACAGGGGTAAACTGCAGGAGCCACCTGCCAGTGACCAAGATCTGCCTGCTCTTTATAAGCACACTATAGTTCCTAACTTGAAAACAAGTGCTTTGTAAGATATTTATTTCTATAGTAGTTGTTTAGCTGCTTTAAATAACAGTAATAATAACCACGTGGCAGAGGCATGGAGAACTCAGCATGGGGTGAGCGTGACGACAGATGACATTGGGCAGGTGGCAGGTGCTGTCGCGGGAGACTGTTCAGCCAGGCCAGGGGGCTGGGTGTTGATCCCAAAAGCTGTTTATACAGACAGACAGCTTTGTCCCTCCAGAACAAGGATGCCAGGCTCGTCTCTGTATATGTACACAACCTGTGTTCATCAGCTTTGCATCTCTGTGACCAAAACACCGACAAGAACAACTTGGAGGAGGGAAGGTTTGTTTTTTCAGGTCTCAATTCATTTTTGGCCAGCTCCAAAGCAGAAACGGCCACAGACCATGGAGGAGGGAAGCTGCTCCGCTCATGGCAGCCTGGAAGCAGAGAGAGAGCAGGAAGGAGGAAAGGACCAGGGACAGATATGGTCCCCAAGGCCAGGCCCCCAGGCACCTCCTCCTCCAGGCACGTCCCACCACCTGTGGTTACCAACCAAGAAATCCACTCATTGTTAATCCAGCAGTGGGTTCATCCACTGAGATTAGAGCCCTCAAGATTCAGTTACTTCCTCTCTGAACAGTGCCTCATTGCTAACACATGAGGTTTCCAGAGAACGTTCCAGAGTGAAACCATAACACAGCCTGTACATGCATCGTTGTCATACGTGTCTCTGTATTGCATTTATTTGTACCATGGTCTCCCAAATGGGGCCTTCGTGTTGTTGCCTTTTTGTGCTCTTTTCTTTTTCCAATGCGGTCGCTTAGAGCTTGAAGTTTACCGTCCAGGTTTTGTAAATGATAGGTTTCCAGGCTGGTGTGGAAACCTTCCAGAACCACAGTGTCTGAGCTGCAATGCTAAGTGGCTCAGGGTAGGGAATTTCCCAGCGAAAGGCCAAGAGGAGAGAGTTTCCATTGCCTATTGTTGCCACAGGCGGACTCTTGGCAAATGTGACTCTATCCTCTCGCCTCCCTATTGTGTGACTTTCCCTCCCCTTGTACTTTGCTTTCTATGCCCACATCTGAGCATTCTTAGCTTGCATGCACAGGGGTCCATTGGGTGGGGTGGGGGTTGGGCACTCTTGTCTGATCAGGGAGTCTGACCTGAGTGGCTTTTAGGGGAAATCATCAGCCTTGCCTGTTACCAACTTTACTGTTTCTCTTTGGTCTTTCGAGCATCACTTTGCTTTTCATATCTTTCAAAGAAATAGCTCTTTCTTTTGTCTTTTAAATTTTACCAAAAAAAAAAAAATGGGAGTGAGGGAGAGCCATTGGTTTACCTTAGTGGCTCTATCTTCTAAAAAAAAAAAATCAGTCTAGTTATTGGGCTATTTGTTCACTATCCATGCTTTTTATTTCCACATAACATATTTTAAGATGTCTACTTGGAGACATGGTTCTGTAAAAATGGAATTTTAGATTTAGGATTATATTTCTTAAACTTGAATCACACCTCCTCTTGGAAGAAGTGATCTTTGTAAGTGATTTACTTTTATTTTTAAGCCTAACGAACCATGTCTAAAATATTTCAAGATGAAAGGATGAAGAAACATGGCTATAGCTATTCTAACATTCTATTCATTGCAGTTTTGTTGTGCTCTCTTCCTTTCTGATAAGGCTAGCATCTTCTTAGGCAGGCAGCAGTTTTGTCTTGGTTTAAGTCTGTGGTACCTCATACATCTCAAAGCGTCTGCATTTGAGGTCTATGGTTGCAGTGCTGGTGATAACTCATTACTATGATGAGTTACATATCTATGAGAAAGAAGCAGGAGGCAATGCATAAAAACAAAACATGAGTACAGTTAGTTATCAATGTGTTTAATGGATTCATCTTTATTTTTCTACATATATAAAACTTCAGATACTATATAGGTCTGTGCATATGTTAAGAGTAACTTTTGCCTTTAAGCATTCTTTTTTATATTATATTAAAATGCTAATGGTTAATTAAATAGCTCTTTATTGGTTGCTTTCTTTATTGCCCAAAACTTAAATAAGTAAGTGATAAGATAGTCATCTTACCATTTTTGCTGTTTTAATCATCTTACCATTTTTGCAATTTTAATCTGGTACAGAATTTGAAATTGTTTCCTCTTGTATTTTCTTTTCAGAATGCACGAGGTCCTTCTCTTGGTTCGGCAGTTGGACACAACTTCACAGCTGGGAAAGGGCTATTTCAAGGTATTCATTGATCTATGTTATTACCTTCCTTACTGCTTACTGGAGGTGGCTTCTAGCTTAACCTTGTGTACAGACATCAGTTGTTCATTTGGGGACTCTGAGTTGTACGCCTGCAGACACACAGATTCCAAGCTGAAAAACCTCAAGGCGTGAGCTAGTCCAGTTTTTAGTTTAACATCATGAGTCTTCTGCTATGGAGATGAGACATCAGTGGGTGTGCTTCCTACCACAGGACGTTTCCCCTTTGGTCAGTGATGGGCACAACCCTGGCTCTTCTTTGTAACCCCTCTGTAAAGTTAGACAAATGTTTATCCTCTCTCCGTTTCTTCCCTCCTTTCTGAGCTGAGGATAATAATTGGTAGCCTCATGGGCTTGATGGAGAGATTAACAGAATACACAATGTTCACCACCACCACCATCATCAAAAATATATGTGGCTGTGTTTACTGTTATTAGTACTGATAGCAAAGTTACATTTAAAAAAATCCTTAATGGCCTTGGACCATCTTCTGTTAACAGAATCAAATCCAGAAAAATGCATCCCACCTAAATGAGTGACAACACAAAGACATTCTATATTTGATTTTAGCAATTAGTTTACTACGAGGCTATCAATTTTCATAATGAATCCTGGTCTTTGAAGTGCCATGTCTACCCCATTTAAAAGATTTAGAAATCTCAAGTGCTTTGGCCTGCCTGACCCAAAGCCATTACACATCATTATCCAATTCCTCTATGGCCTGGAGTGGAAGGGACCCATCTGGTCTGAATTTTCCCATTCTCTTCAACACAAGGAAACTTATAAAATAGGCTACTGTCTTCATTAAATCTTTCCTTCAACTTGTTGAGAAATTCCTTCTCATGCTAGAGTAACCCCTACCCCTTAGGAGAGCAGGGGGCAAGTTTCAGGGTCATTTGTGTTCCCCTCTGAGGCCTGGGTCTTCCTAAGGATAACCGCAGATCCTGGAAAACAGCCTGCCTTTTGTTAGTTAACTTAGGCTAAAGAATCGGTGCATTAAGAGCTTTGATTATCCACACTGTACAAATGCCTTCCTCTGATCTCCCAGCATTTGACAAGAGTCTCAATTTTGGAATTAAACATTGTTTTTTCTAATGCACTTCTATCTCTCCTAGAGATGCTCGCCTTGCACATTTTTTTATTGTAATAATTTGTGCTTTGTATATATACATTTTTGTTAGGTACAAATTGATAAAGACAAATGTGCACACATTTCTCATCTGACCCTTTCCCCAATTCCCACCCTTCTCAAGTTCAGTTCAGTGAGTGATCTTGATATAATTGTGTAAGTACATCATATGCCTTAGGATGCTCTCCCCCACCCCCGCCCCCTGTCCATTCCCTTCAGTTAAATCAAATTCTCTGTTTATCGAGGGTCTCTACTTTTTCATCTGGGGACCCTCTTATGTCCCATCTTCTCCCTAACATCCGCATATTAGGGAGAACATATGCTTCTTTACTCTTTGTGACTGGCTAATCTCACTTAACATAATGTTTTCAGGTGCATCCATTTCCCTGCAGTAAAATTCCATTGTGTATATATCCCATAGTTTTGTAATCCATTCATCTGTGGATGGACATCTTGGCTTCTTCCATAGTTTGGCTATTGTGAATTGAGCCGCTATAAACATAGATACACATGCATCGGTCTGATAGCTTGGTTTCCATTCTTTTGGGTATATACCCTACTAGTAGTGGAATTGCTGGGTCATATGGTAGGTTCACTCCCATTCGTCTGAGGATCCTCCATACTGTTTTCCACAGTGGTTGCACAAGTTTGCACTCCCACCAACAATGTATTAGGGTCCCACTTCTCCACATCCTCACCAGCAGGTGTTGTTGCTCCTGTTTTTATGATTGCCATTCTGACTGGAGTTAGGTGAAATCTCAGGGTAGTTTTGATTTGCATCTCCCTAATTGCCAATGATGTGGAACATTTCCTCATACATTTATTGGCCATTTGTATTTCTTCTTTTGTGAAGTGTCTATTTAGATCCTTTGCCCATTTTTTGATTGGGTTATTTGCTTTCTTAGTTGCGATTTTCTT
>PVLC010045752.1:0-11684 GCA_004027655.1 Graphiurus murinus | reverse complement strand
TTTAGGCATATATGCATTAGGATTATTTTTAACTTTTTCTGGTTGTTTTAATCTAGCTTCTTTATTTGGAGTTGTATATCCTATTTCATCAGCTATTCTTAATGCACTTTCCTTATCACTTACAAAGTTTATAAACTTCTCAGCACCTTCAACGTTTTTAGCATTATTAGGTATGCATAAACTATCTATCCAGAAATTTGCACCTTCCTTAGGTACTACATAAACTAGATTAGGATTCTCTTCTTGAAGGTTTAATCCTTCTCCAGACCAAATCATATTTATATCAGATTCTCCTGCTGGAATCATTGTAGTTCCATTATCAACTCCATATATCGGATTTACTGATTTTCTTTGACTAATTAATAAATTCTTAGCTTCTTCAATCTCTTTTGGATTAGTTGTATTTAAAGAATATCCAAGTTTCTTTAATGCCGCTCCCATTGTATCTCTATAAGTATCAAACATAAAGATTTTATCCTTATATTTTTCATTCCATAATATATCCCAACTATCCACTTTTTCTTTTACTACATCTTTATTATAAACAAGTCCTACCGTTCCAAACATATAAGGAACTGAATATTTATTACCTGGGTCAATCTTTAAATTTAAATAATCTTTATCCATCTGAGATATATTAGGTATGTTATCTTTATTTAATTTTTTAACAAGATTATTTTTAATCATTCTTGGCATCAAAGCATCAGATACTAAAATAACATCGTATTGACCTGCTCCTTTGCTGATTTTTTGGTACATTGTTTCCATATCATCAAAAGTCTCAATATTCACTTTTATACCATATTTTTTTTCAAATTGTTTTACAGTTTCTTTATCTATATTTTCTCCATAGTTAAGAAAGCTTATTTGTTCTGAAGTTTTTTTGCTACATCCTACAAAAAATGCACATGCTACTATAACACAAATTGATAAACTCAATAATTTTAATATTTTTTTCATTCTCCAATCCTTTCTATTGTTTTTAGGGATTATTTTAATACCCAAAACCATTAGTAACTAATCTACTTTTTATTTATTATAACTAGTCTATTTTACTACCTAAACAATTCTATATAAAGTATTGATTTTCTTATATCCATTTATTATATATTTATATTTTATATATTAATATGTCTATAATCATATAACAAAATTAAAAGAGACTATAACTAGTCTCTTTTAATTTCTATAATACAAGCTCTTTAACAAAATCATTTGCTGGATGATTTTTTATAATTTCAGGTTTGTTAAATTGAACAATTTCACCTTTATCCATTACTAAAACTCTAGTACCAAGCTTTAATGCTTCTTTTATATCATGAGTTATAAAAATTGTGGTAACTCCTAAATCTTTATGAATTTTAACAATCTCATTTTGTAATTGCTTTCTTGTTATTTCATCTACCGCTCCAAAAGGTTCATCCATTAATAATATATCTGGTTGTGCAGCTAGTGACCTTGCAATACCTACTCTTTGTTGTTGACCTCCTGATAATTGATCTGGATATCTATTTAATATATTATCTTCTAAACCTACTACTTTAATTAATTTCAAAATAGACTCTTTTATTTCATCCTTATTTTTTTCATTAATTAAATCTAGTACATAAGAAATATTTTTTTCTACTGTCAAATGTGGAAACAAAGCACTACCTTGAATTGAATATCCAATCTTTCTTCTAAGTTCTATAATATTTTCATTTTTTATATTTTTCCCATTTATAAATATATCTCCTTTATCTGGGGTATTAAGTCCATTAATCATTTTTAATACTGTTGTTTTCCCACACCCAGAGCTTCCTATTACAGTAATAAATTCTCCTTTATTTATATCAAGATTAAGGTCCTTGATAATAACCTTATCATCATAAGTTTTCTTAATATGTTTCATTTTTATAATCACATCATTATTCATAATAATCCTCCTACTTTAATAACCCTCTTTCAATTAAAAACTCTTGAGCAACTGTCTTTGGCTCTTTTCCTTCTACTTCTACCTTATAATTTAGTTTAGCCATTTCTTTATCATCTATTTTATTACTTAATTCTAGTAAAACTCCTTTTAACTCTGGGTGTTTATCTATAACGTCTTCCCTAACCACATTTCCACACATATATGATGGGTAGAAATTTTTATCATCTTTTAGTATAACTATATCTGATGAATTTAGTTGTCCATCTGTGGTAAAAATATTCATAACATCAATATTTTTATTTTTCATAGCTTTATATTTTAATCCTATATCTAGCTCTACATTACGCTTAAATTTAAACCCATAAGCTTTACTTAAATCATTAAACCCATCTTTTCTTTCATAAAAATCATATTCAGCTCCAAAAACTAAATCCTTCGAATATTTAGCTAAATCAGAATAAGTTTTTATATTATATTTGTCTGCAATTTCTTTTCTTATTGCTAAACCATAGGTATTATTAAATCCATACATTCCAATCCATTTAAATTTATAATCTTTATTGTACAAATCTTGTAATTTAGAAAACATAGATTCTTTATATATATCTTTCTTCTTTAAAACATTATTCCATGCTGTCCCTGTATATTCTGGATATATATCAAATTCGCCTTTTATCATTGCCGGTTGGATATTTGATGTTCCTCCCCCAACACCTTGAGTTAATTCAACATTTAGTTCTGTTTTATTTTCAATTAAACTCTTCATCATTTCCCCAATAATATATTGTTCAGTCATTGGCTTTGTTGCAATTCTTATAGTATTTTTTTCATTTTTAATATTAAATGCTGAAATAATTATAACTACAGCTAACAATATAACTGACAATGAATAAATTATTTTTTTATTAAATCTCAGTTTTTTATTTTTCTTCCTATTTAATGATTTTTCTACAAATCCAAGTATAGTATCTAGCCCTAAAGCAAGCAGTGCAATTAATATACTCCCAGCTATAGTCATAGCTTCATTATTTGTTGTAATCCCTCTATATATCGCTACTCCAAGACCACCTGCACCTATAAATGAAGCAATACCGGTTAAAGCTATTGTCATAACAACCATATTTCTTAAACCTGACATAATAACCGGAATTGCTAGTGGTAATTTTATCTTGTATAAAATTTGAAACCTAGTACTTCCCATTCCCTCTGCAGCTTCAATAATAATCGGATTTATACTTTTTATTCCTGTATAAGTACTTCGCACCATCGGAAGTAGACCATATATAGTTAATGTAATTATTGCAGTAGTATTTCCTATTCCTGAAAACGGAATCAAAATTCCTAATAATGAGATAGATGGAATAGTATAAATAAAATTTACCAATCCCAATACAAAACTAGAAGATTTATCATACTCACTGATTATCACTCCAAGAATAAGTCCTAAAAAAGCTGCAATAACAATAGCTATTATTGAAATTTCTAGATGTTGAGTAGTTAAATCAATGAAAAAATCTCTTCTTTCAATTAAAATATTTAATATCTGATTAAGCATTTTTTTACCATCCTATGTTTAAATTTTTACTTGTGTATAATAACACTGATACCCTTTTAAACTTACTTTACTGTTTATTCTTCTATATATATTCTTTTTAATTATTTGTTATAACTTTCTAAAAATATCAGAATATTCCTTTTTAACTGACTTATTTGAATATTATTTCATAATTTATACCCAATTTTATTTAAAATAACATTTAATTAATTTATAGTAATAAACATGTTGTTTAAAACTAATTAAAAGTAATATAAATAGCCGTATCACTTTTTTCGTGATACGGCTATTTATATTACTTTTAATTAAACTGTTTTTATAAATTAAAATTTACATAGCTCTAGCTGGAAATACTGCATCCAAAATTCCAATAACTATAGCTGCCAATATAGCACCTATAATAGTTACTCCCATATTAGGAACTAAAAATTGTGCTAAGTATATTATTATAGCTGCAATTATAAATCCTTTTATACCTTTTCCAAAAGGAGATGCATCCACTCCCATAAGTAATTCTACTAAATAATCTAATACAGATATTACAACAGCAGCTATTAAAAATGACCCTACTCCATTTATTGAAAATCCTGGAGTTACAAATGATGTCACCATTAAAATAATTGCAACTAGTATGAATCTTCCTATCCATCTTAATATACTACTATTATTGTTTCTTTGTTCATTATTATCATATCCCATAGAAGCCACTCCTTTAATAAAATTATATAATTACTGTTTTGTATTTAATATTATAAATCCTCTACACGAATTACATAATTGGATTTTAATATAAATAAATATTTAATAATATCTATTTATATTTATATATTGACCACTATGTTAAATAATATTCTCTATAATATTTGTAAAACTTTAAATAAAAAAGAGTACTAATCTGTCCCCTTTTTATAAGTCTATATCATTTAATATTTTTTTAAGTTCTCTTACTTCATCTGTAGTTAAAGTAATTCCCTTACCCATCTTTTGATGTTCTTCATCCCAATCTCTTATGTCAAACTTAGCTGGTCTACCATTCCAACTGACTAAATTTAATTCTTTTGTCCAACCATTAGCTGACTCTGAAACTACTCCGAAATTTTCCTCTATTTCAAATTTTATACCTGCCATTATATTCACCTCTTATTTATTTTCCTGTATATAACTCAAATCTATAAGTTTGATTAGTTATATTATCCTCTCTACCTTCTTCTACTTTTTCCTTAAACATAGAAAGAGGTCTAACATACATATCATAAGGAGGATATAGCATTTGATAAGAAACCAATTCTTCCCCAGTTTCTGAATTTTTCACTATACTGTGTACATAATATAGGTTACCTTTAAAATGCCTATATGGTCGTTGTATTTGTATCTGATTACTCATAAATTTACCTCTTTTCTTCTTTTGCTTAATATGTATCTTATACCCATTTTAACATCATTTATATTCTATATTATATAACATTTTTAATTTTAATAATTTAGTTTTATTCCTTTACAATATTTAAATTTAATTTGTCAATTTATTATTAACCCGAAAAATTATCTTATCACAAGCTAATCATGATTTTTTTATTTATACTTTTAAATTTCAATATTTACACTATAATTTCAATCTAAATTTTATATTTAATTATATATTATAATAATTTATTTTTCCCCGTATTTCACTTCATATACTTATATTAACTACTTACGTTATATTTCTTAATAATATATTAAAACATTTGTATTTTACTGTATTTAGTTTAATCCAATTTCTCATATAGCCAAATTATATTCATCATGTTATTATAAGTTTATAAATAAAATAATTTAATTTTGGGATATTGGTTTATCAGGGGGAGAAATGAATAAACTTTTTTTAATAAACTTATCTTTAGGTTTATTATATTTGCATCATATAGATGCATCTTCAGTATCTAAAATGGATATTTTAGTATCTGGACTTATAGTATTTAATTTATTTTTTATTTACAAATTCAAAAAATATCAAGATAAAAATGATCTAGATTAATCTAGGTCATTTTTATTTTAGCATAATACAGTAAATAGCTTATAAATTTTTAACTATTAAATATAATTTTAATATCATTCACTCCGTATTTTCCCTATTTTACTCCATAACTATTGAAAATTGTTAAAAATCAATATATTCTAACTTAAGTTGAAATTTCTATTTTAGGAGATTTTATTCATAATCAAAAAATTACAAAACATATTTAAGGAGAGATTTAATGAAAAAGAAATTTAAGTTATTATTTTTACTAATAATTATGGCTTTGCCTATGTGCATTAATTCAAGTATTTATAGCTTTGCAGAAAATTCAAAAGAAAATGTTGAGTTTTTAGATACATCAAAACCAGAAAATGTTTTTGAAAGTAGTCATTGGGTTGACGGTACTACTAGATGGGATAAAGGAAATGCATTCTTAAGTCCATCAGACAAAGCAGTCGGTTGGGGTGCTGCACGTGATAAAATAAAAGATGAATATCTTGGTTATGACTTTCAAAGAGGAACAAAAATTGATTTCTATGAAATCGAAGCAGTACATGATAGATATAATTTAGATGGTGGGTATATGTGTAAAAGCTGGGAGTTTCAAGGATATGCTGATGGAAAATGGGAAACTATTCATACAGTTACTGATGCCCCAAACTGGACATCTACAACAGAAACCAGAAGGTATCCAATTGAATGCAAGAAAGAATATTCTAAGTTTAGGATTTTATTTAAAGATATTTACAGTTCGGGTTCACTTGTTATAGGAAGATTAAGATTTGGTAAAAATTCGAATAATTCTAAAACTGTATTAGATATAGAACCAATTAAAGAAAAAATTAAATTAAATGAAGAAGTAACTACTGATTTAACTATTAATAATATAACTCAAATAGCAGCCGAAGATGTCAGAATAAAATACGATACTCAAAAACTTAAATTTATAGGGTTTGAAGAAATCGATGGAATTAAATTAGTAAAAGATATAAAAAACGATAAAAACGGGGAATTAAGAGTAATATTAGCAAGTAAAGGTGAATCAAATATAGTTAATGCTAAAAAAATATTACTTAAAGTAAAATTTAAAGGAATAAACAAAGGGGAAGCTATTGTAGATGTAACAAAAGGTAGAGTTTCTGATGGAATCGAGATGGAAAAGGATTTAACAGAAGAACAATGTGACCAAGGTAAAATAATAATAGAAGAATTAAAAGATGTAAATGGAAATGGTGAATTTACACTTTTGGATTTAGCTATTGACGCCAGGAACTTCAAAAAAGATCCTAAGTCTAAAGAGTTATCTAAATTCAATACAGATATAGCTATAAATAATGCTATAGATGAATCCGATTTATTAGAAATAGGTAAATTAATGATAGATAATCCAAATTATGAGCCAAATAAATATTAAAATTTATTTTAATTGTAAAAAAGAGAATATAAACCGAAACAATTTTGTTTCAGTTTATATTCTCTTTTTATTTTATATCTAAAACTAAATTTTTTTGCTAAGCTTAATAAAAAAATAGATTATCCATAGTAATTCCAGTCTATATTCTGTGATATAAAATTTTTTAGATTAAATAAAAATTATAATTTAAACTATCAAATCAAGTTATTTTTCAAATATATGGACAATTTAACTCATTAAGTTTTTACTTTTTCTAAAATAAAATATAATTTTAAGCACAAACAAAAAGGGTAAATTTCGAGGAGGAAGATTTACCCTTTTTGCAATGTAAAAAGTATTGAAAATTTTTAAAATTGTAATAAAATTATTATATCAAAAACTAACATAAAATTTAAGTACAATGGATTGAAATGTCTTTTTTCTGCACTGAAATGGTAATCTATTTCAATCTAAAATAAATTTTATTTATTAAAAATTAATCCAATATCTTTAAATTGTTCTATTTTTATTAATGTATTATGTAATTGTTCAAAACTTCGAGTAGTTTATAATCCATCAGAACTATTCATACTATCTTTACTTTTAATAAATTCTCTTTTAAAATCTATAATACTAGCCTTATATTCTTTACTTTAAAATACTAAATTTAATCTCTTCATAATTACTTTCACTTTTTAATATATAATAGTTCTATTATTACATATTTTAGTATACTTATATTATATTAGTTTAGTTGTAAAATATATTCTCGGGTTTATAGGAGGTAATGTGAATTTTATAAGTATGAATACAGTAAATTCCTTTTTAGGAACAATCTTAGGTAAAGTTTGTATTTTTATAATTTTTATTTATATAATGATTTGGTTTAAAAATACTATGTCAAAATTTAGAGATTAAGAGTTTTGCTTAAATTATAGGTTATTTGTATATAAATAACCTATATATTATTTACATATTTTCTTTTATACATTATTAATTTAATTTTAAATATACAATACCTGATAAATGTAATATAAACACTATATTGTATATAATCACATATAAAATTTAAATCAACTTCGTATATAAATAACTCCATTACAATTCTTAGTGTACCTTTGTTCCTGTACATACTTTAGGAATTATCCTAGATACTTTAACATCAATAATTTCATATACTAGCTTTGATCTCTTCAAACCTTATTCTCATTTTGGTACAAAACTCCCAAACTTTTTCCCTTATATTATAACTATTTTAAATAGTTATAAATTTAAATCTTTACTTTATAATTTTTATTTATATAGTTTATAAATTTAATCTTACCTAATTCATATTCTGATGTGGTTTCACAAAAATAATTTTCATTAAGTTCTTTATCCTCTAAGTATACAAGTAGTCCATTTATAGATAAACCATATTTAGCACTGATATGAAAAAGTGTTAATTTTTCTATTTTTTTGAGTTTGATAATTGTTTACTATACCCAGAGAAAATTTTATAATTAACTCCGTCTACTATACTTCTCTAAAATTCTAATGTTTTTATTAAAGAATTTTTTTCATATTTTAGCTATAAAAATATAAATCTATTCTTTTTCTAATATTTTCATTAAATTTTTTATGTAAATAAATCGTATTATATCTCAAAATATAAATAAAAACAGCTACTTTCAAATTTAAAAGTAGCTGTTTTTATTTATTTTCTTTTATATGATTCTAATATTCTTATATAATGATTAGCTTCTCTTAATACATGATCTGCAAGAAGTGGAAGTATTATAGATCTTATCTTACAACTTGCAATTCCCTCTGTCCCCGCTTGTTTAAAGTTCTTCAATTCAATAGTTTTTTCTAAAGTTTCATCTGTCATACTGTTGATTGTTGCGTCAGTCATATTCCTTGCCTCTTTTATTAAGTCCTCAAAATCATCAGCAAATTCATCAGCTGTCTCAATTAATTTATTTTCAGAAGGGTCTAATAGTCCTCTAATAAATAATGAATGCTCCATCATAATTTGATCCCAAAATAATTCTGTTTCTTTATTGCTTTTAGTTTCAATATCGACTCTATGCTCAAGGTCCTGTACTAATGATAAGTATAATTTTGCCTCTCTAAGTATATGCTCTATTAAAAGTGGATAATTGCTTGTAAATAAATTACATGATAAGACTCCATCTAATAATCTTTCCTTAAAGCTAATAAGTCCATTTAAAAGTAATTTAGAGTTATTATTAAGTTGATTTACATAATTAATTAAATTTTCACTAACCTTTGGATCATTTCCACTACGTAGCTTAGATTCTAGCACTGTTAAATTTTGATTTATATCTATACCTGTTAAATTCTGAGTTTTTTGCTCTGTTCCCAGTGTGTAGTCAGTTACAATTTCACCTGATTTTAAAATATCATCTCTTATAACTCCATTGCTAGCACTGATTGCATATCCTAATAGCTTTTCAAATTCTCTTTTATAATGGTCTGCTTCTAGTTCAAGTTTGGAATCTTTAGTTACAAACCCCGATTCTAAAAAAAGAGAATGCTCCTTCATTATTCTCGCAAAAAACAAGTGTAGTTCAAGTGATAAAATTACATATCTTTGATCGTTTATCATATTACCTCCTAAAAAGCATTTTACGATATACTATGCAAGTAATTTATAATCAGTGCAAAAGAATATACTATTTTTAATATTATGTTATATATATTTAAATAAAAAAGCTTAGGATAAATCCTAAGCTTTTTTATTTTTTATAATCATATTTATAAGTATTTGTGTTTTTATTCATAAAATCTAGATAACTTTCCTTAGTAAATGTAGGCTTAAATTTTTCTACTATATCCTTAGCAATTTTAGCATCATCTCCTAATAAATCTATTATAGTCATAGCCATAGCTTTTGCAGGTATTATATATGCTAACTCTTCATCACTTATATAATAATCCTTAGTATGTAAACTTCCACTTACCCCACCTATCCACGGATGAATACAAGGGATTATTTGTGATATATCTCCAAAGTCAGTAGAACCAGCGGTTTTTATGACATCGACTATAGACTCTTCGCTTCCTCCAACTAACTCAACATAGTTTTTCTTAAATATAAAATCCATGCTATCATCAGAATCTAGTGGAAGGTACCCTATTGTATCTTCTATTATAACTTCTCCACCTAAAGCCATTGCTGCTGCATGAAGAGATCTGTTTACCTTCTCATTTGCATCAATCATAGCATCTACTGTAGCTGCTCTTACCATAGCTTCTATGGTAACCTTTGATGGTACTACATTTACTATATCTCCACCATGATTTATAACCGTACTTATTCTAACCCTATCTTCATCTTTAAAGGTTTCTCTTTGAGCATTTATATTATTTGTAGCTAAACTTGCCATATTTAGAGCATTTATTCCTTCATGTGGTGCTATTCCTGCATGAGATGCTCTCCCTATGAAGGTTGCATGTTTACTTACAAATCCATTTGTATAAGATTTTATTACACAATTTTTATTTTCTTCAAAGTTTAATGCATGAAACATCATTGCCATATCTACATCATCAAGAGTCCCTCTATATAATAATTCTTGTTTCCCACCAACATATTTTATTTCATTTTTTTCTTGCAAGCTTTTTCTAAATTCTAAATCTATACATTCTTCAGATGGAACTGCCATAAAATCTATCTTTCCATCTAAATACTTTAGTACTCCTGAGTTTATAATTCCTACCGCACAACCTAGCATTCCAGCCACTTGTATATTATGTCCACAGCAATGTATATTTCCTATTTCATTTGCATCTTTGTGGTCTGGGCAAACTACAGAATCAAGTTCTCCCATTACTGCAATTTTAGGTCCATCTTTATCTTTATTTAAAGATGTCATACATCCTGTCACTGCTATATTATCAATAACTTCAACACCTAAACTCTTTAGAAATTCTGATGCTATTTTTGTAGATTTTACTTCTTTATATCCAAGTTCTGGAGTTTTATAAATACTTCTTCCAGCTTCTATTATTTTATCTTTATTTTTATCTATTTCTTCTAAAACCAATCTTTTAAGTTCTTTTTTATTCATTTTATCCACCTTACTTTATAAAGCCATTATATCGTAAACTATTTTAGTAGCATCATATAATTCATCTATGTTTACATACTCATTTACTGTATGTACATCATGCATACCTAAACTTATTATTGCACTTTGATATCCTAAGTTGGCCATTATATTAGCATCACTTCCTCCACCTATTACCATAGGTTTTGGCTCTATTCCAACCTTTTTAGTTGCTTCTTCAACTAATTTAAATACATCGCTATCTAAGCTTAGTTCAAAACTTGGATATGCATTTGTATGTTCAAAATCACAAGTTGTGTTCATATTTTTAGCTGCTTCTTCACAACAAATTTTCATATGATTTATTTCTTCTTCTAATCTATTATGTATATGACTTCTTATCTCGGCAGTAAAGCTAACTTCATCTGTTACTATATTAGTAGCTCCCCCACCTTCAATTCTTCCTATATTAGAAGTAGTCATTTCATCTATTCTACCTATGTGCATATTACTTATTGCATTAGATGCTGCAACGATTGCATTTATACCTTTTTCTGGCTCTATACCTGCATGTGCTTTTTTCCCATAAAAAGTTACTTTTATATTTTCTTGTGCTGGAGCTTTATAAGCTATTACTCCAGTTGCACCACCTGCATCTAATATAACTACATCTTTGCAAGGAAGATTTTCAGGATTGAAGTTTTTAGCACCTAACATACCTGCTTCTTCACAAACTGTAAATAATAAATATATATCTCTATGTGGTA
>PVLC010045751.1:0-11376 GCA_004027655.1 Graphiurus murinus | reverse complement strand
TTCGGTGGATGAGATGTAGCCCCAGAGAAGTTAAAGAAAACACTGATTGTGAATGACACCTTCAGCAAATTGCTCTGTCTCCACTACCTTTCTGAAGGATGATCAGACTTCACCCCTGCTCAGTCAAGGCCTTGATGAAAGAATGAATGAGATAATGCCTATAAATCCTGGGAGCTTTCTGAACTCGGGTTACCATATGCAGTCTTGTTCCCAGGTAACACTTTAACAAGCTGCATTACTTCAGTGGCCACCAAGTAGACTCTTTCTTTTGCCCTGAACTCATTAGTGTAGTTTCTACCTGTGAAGTCCCATGACTTGCTGGAGTCTCAATAACATGTAGAGCTCTTGGGAACACTGGATCTAATGCTGTTGTTGATCCTCAGTGCTTTATTGAAACTCTGCATGCTTTAGTTTCACCAACAAAAGACCTAAGTGAGATTTCCTACAGAATAAACATGAGCAGAGAGAATAATTGCAATGCCCTTTACAGAAACAACTGTTATGACTATTTATGGAGAGTCAGAAACATACTAACTTGTCCCCACTTGTTCAGAAGCCCAGGAGCTGTTCTGGTGAGCTACCCTTACTCACACGGTAGACAAGCCTCCCAAGCCTGGCTCATGATGAGTCTTGTCATAATTCAGCTGGAGCCACTGGTAAATATCCACCTGTCTATTACTCATTAATAGAGAGAGACAGGATGTCAGCTGTTTCCGTGACTTGGAGAAACATAGGCTTTTACCACCTCCTGGCTTACTCTCAAAGTAATAGTAGAAACAATAAAGCAGACAAAGATAAAAAGGGCAGGAAGATGCAATGTCAAAAATAAAAATAAATCATCACTGGATACAAAGATTACAGCCTTTAACTTGCTTTACAGGTTTTCATAAGTCAACTTTGGCAGTTTGGTCATCTTCGAAGATGGGAAAAAATACGTTCAAAACTTATTTACATAATAGAGAAATTTATTCTGCTAATGCTGGTAGATATTATGATCTTTGTAACTTATCAACTCTCATCACTGATATTTAGATTGTATAACTAGCAATGACTCCTGTTTGGGCTATAAATAATTTGGGTGTCACAATATTTTTTTAGTATTTTGCACCAGAAATTTAACCCATTAGCATTCTACCTCTGAGACACACCCTCAGCCCTTTATATATCGAAACAGGGTCTTGCTAAGTTGCTGAGGGTTTCACTAAATTGCCGAGGCTGGCCTAGAACCTGCGATCCTCTTGTCTCAGCCTCCCATGTACTGAGATTACAAGCATGTACCACCATGCCCAGAATAGTATCTTAATTATAACATAATAATACAGATAAAATCACTTCTTGTCTTCGATTTTAATCACAGAAAGTGTTCCTATGTCAGTCACAACACTAGTGGCTGTAAGAAAAGAAAACTAAATATACAGTGATTCAGCACAAGGGAAGTTTGTTTCCCATTCATCTAACGGTCCCAGGCAGGTGTTCCAAAGCACAGAGAATTTCCCATCACTTGAGCCACCAACGACCCAGGCTCCATCCATTCTATGGCTCTGCCATCCTTACAACTGCGTCATTTTCTGCACTCAGCAGTGGGAGGGGATGGGGAACATAAAGAAGACACAGCACTGATCCTTTGCACTGGTCTAGAAGTGATATACATCACACATGTGGCCCGATTAAAGGCACTGGAACCAAGATATGCAGTCCTGGCTGGGCAGCCACTGCCATGGACTCCACACCCTGGAGGGGAGCAGAAATTCAGCGTCCTTTCCTCTGTCCACTAGGGGAAAGTGCCGACCCTTGCAGTGGACAATTAAAGATACCAAAAGCAAAAGCCCTGGAAATTCATGGAAAGCCATACCTACAGTTTGTTAGGCTCTGACTCTGTGCCCAAGACTAGTATTTGTACTTATCCAAAGTCTCTGCCTTGAAACAGCTTCCATAACTATTTCCTTACCTCCATATCGACCTAAGGACTCTGTGTGTGTGTGTGTGTGTGTGTGTGTGTGTGTGTGCATTTCTGGTGGCTGAACCCAGAGGCTTTCTACCTCTAAGCCATATACCCAGTCCTATTTATAAAAAATTGATTGATAGATAAATAGCTAGATGATAGTTAGATAGACAGATGTTTTTTTCTAAATTTTGAAATAAGGTCTCTCTACTTTGCTAAGTATCTTGCTAAGTTGCTAAGGCTGGCCTGGAACCTGCAATCCTCCTGTCTCAGCCTCTCAAGTATTAGGATTACAGCTATGTGCCACCATGCCTAGCAAAGACTTAATTTTGCATGGTGATTTCACATATATTATTCTCATACAGTCTTTGCAAAAAGTAATGAGTAGAGCAGGTGCTGTTATTCCCTTTACAAAAATAAAGCAACAGGATCATAGGAAGGTTAAGCATGACTCAAGTTAATGCAGATGACACATGGAAAACCCAAGACCTAAAGTCAGGCCTCTCCTTCTCCAGCCAATATTCTTCCCATTATGAAACAGTGCTCTACTGGAAATGCTCATTCCTCCAGGTCTGGGGTGAGGCACTGTTTGCTGACACAGTCCTCTAGTCCCGTCTGTGTCTGGAGTTCAGTTCCTTTGATGCCTTTATCCCAGAGGTAATTATAGATCATTACTATGCATCAAGCACTTGATTTGTGATAAAACCAACACGCTGCTTTCCCGAGGTCAGTCTACTCACCAACAAATAAATGTATAATTTCACTTAATAAGTACAACAAAGGGAATGAATGGTGCAATATAAGAAATGCAGGTGGCCAAGATGGAGAAATAGGGAGCAGAGCCTCTCTGGACAGGCCTGTCAGAAAAGCCTCTCCCAAGAGTTGCCACGTAAGCCAAGACTGAGAAATGATGAGTGTGTGGGGAGAAGACCGTGGTGATGTTGCTGAGACAGGAATCTCTGGGGCAAGAAGGTTTCACAGTAGGAGGAGGACGGTGCTGAGTGATGGAGAGGGGAGCACAGAGGAGTTTGGAGAAGCAGGCTAGACCAGACATGGAGGAGTTGGGGCCTTATCTACTTTGCAGCTGGTACAAACTAAAGGATTTGTATTGGAAGAGCAATGTGGTCACATTTATTAAAAGATAACTCTGGCTGGGCATAGTGGCGCATGCTTGTAATCCCAGTACTTGAGAGGCTGAAACAGGAGGATCTGGCTTCGTGGCCAACCTCAGCTCCTTAGTGAGGCCCTCTGCAACTTAGTGAGAGCCTGTTTCAAAATAAAGAATAAAAAAATAGGACTGGAAGTACAGCTTGGAGATAGAATACCCCTGGATTCCCTCCCCAGTACTGAAAAATAAAATAAAAAAAAAGATGTCTGCACTGTGAAGAACAGAGAAGAAGAGAGGGCAGGGATGATGGGTGGGTGATGGTGGAGAGGCACTGCACTGGCCCAGGGAGGAGATGCTGGCACCCTGGAATATGAAGCGGCACACAGATGGAGTCAAGTGCACAGAGCTGAGATGTTTGTTGGAGGCAGGAAGATAGGACTTGCCAAAGAGCTAGCTTTGAGGAACAAGAGAAATGGAGGTGTAAAGTTTAGGTTCTTAGTGTTTGCATCAGGCCTCTAAAGGTGGTATCTTTTTCAAGTGCTCAGCCACTGTGATGGTAAATGTGGCTAAACAATCAAATTGGGGACAGATGGGACTTTGCCCATTTTATAATGACCATATTTCTCAACTCTAAGATGCTGGGGGTCCCCCCCCCCCATAATTTAATGTTTCTAAAATCAGGATGTGTCTTACACTCAATATCAAAGGAAAACTCCAGAGCAGTGAGCTGTGATGACATTATGACATTGTCATCACGTGTAAATATGTGAACTCAGCGGGGGTGGGAGGCTCTCTTCATCACGTTGTCAAGTGACCTAGCTTATTTGCACTTATTGCACAACAGACCATGCATCTTAACATGTTTTACTTGTTTGCACAGAGATTATACCAGAAAGCAGTCTTGAAACAATAAGGTATTGTGTATGCAGAAGAACAGAAAGCTGGAGGACACAAATTTACCATAAATGATGTACATATTTGACTTTGGAAAATTAATTTTTTTTTACCAATCAACAATAAGCTAGTGTTTTCCAGGCTCTTAAAATTAAAGATTGCCACAAGAAGATAAATTAGGGCTAGGAGCAGGCCAGAGGGGAGGCTGGAAGAGCTGTCATTGAGATATATATTCACATACACACACACAGAGATAGAGTCTGTCATTTACCAGGCAATGTATTAAAGGCAGTACAAATTGTCCAGTGCTGAGGATGTTCATCGTGGGATTTTCCATGATAGGTTAAGTTGAGCCATTCAGACACTAAACATCTATCTGACTAAAGCATGCAGGTGACTTTCAAAGAAGCTATTTGAATTCTAGTGAAATGAAATGCAGCGAATTGTGAGAAGATGATATGCCAGATGTTTCACTTGTATTTTTATTTTCCCTGCTTTAGCAAAGGATGGGGGGAGAGGGGAACAAAATATTTGCCATGTTGGAAGTGGGGCACACCTCCCGTCCTTAGAAAAGATCAATAGATATGTAGTGTCGGACAGCTAGGTACTGTCCACTAGGCATCCCATCACAACAATGAGAAAAATAACTGACTCTTTGTATTCTGGAGAATCAGACACAGCCTCATCTGTCATGTGTGTGTCCACAGCTGGAGAGGAGCAGCCAGCCTGGGCTGAGGGGCAACATCAGGCACTGGGAAATGGCATCGTAAGTCAGGCTTGGCACTGATGTAAGAGCAGACCTGATAAACCAGGCTGGCCCATACCAGGAGGTAGGTGCAGAAATAAATGAAGGCCTGTCAAATGAGAAGTAAAGGCTATCTAGTCAGAACTTGTTACAGCAAGCCACCATCACTTGTACTTTTTGATTCTAAGATACCTTTTTTCTCCCATAATTTAAGGTTTCTGGAGTCAGAATAATCTCGAGGGAGCAGCCTCCATCACTGGCAGTAAGCAGAGACTCCAAGGCAGCGGAAGAGGGGGACAGCATTGGAGTGGAACAAAGGTCAGGCTTCAGGCAAGTGTTGAATGGAGGCCACTGGCATGGGGAGGCTTGGGGAGGCTTAGGCAGGCTAAGTAGAAGGGAGGCATCCCCTGTGGCTGCTTATCTGGCTTTCTCAGGTTGGTGCTAAGTTGGAAGGAGAAACAACAAATAGGAAAGTTGTCAATGACAATCAAGTCCTAAGCCTTTGGGGCTGATTGTTACAGAGGTTACTGTTTTGAGTTTCTGGGCTTGTTGCTAAACATGGTGGGCTGCCTTCCTACTAGTCTGACTTACAGGTAGTAGACTGGCTTCCTGGGCTGGTTGCTGCAGATTTTAGGTCAGTGCTCTATTTATTATATGGTCTGACCATTCTCCATTTAGTCTCTCATCCAGCTCTAGAGACTTTGCCCCAGAAGGGACCAGCAGAGGGCCATATTTGATAGCAGTACCATCTGTCATGAAGAGCTGCTATTTCTAGCAGCCTGGGTCCTCCAGGAGGACAATGCATGGTACTGATAGCACCCCAGGAGAAGACACTTGCTGTGGAAACTACCACAACAAGTTCTAAAATATCTAAAAGTACTGTGAAAGGCTAGGAATAGAATGCAATTAAATACGGGTTGACCTGGATCGGAGGCAGGTGGAGCAGAGAATATAGATCAGCAATGCAAACACAAACCTTGATAGAACTCAACTCCTTTGAAATACGGTTATAAAAATCAACGTTAGAGTCAATGAAATGCTGCATGTGTGACCACAGATACCATGTAGCCTAGGGGTGTAGTAGTCTATAAGTTCTAGGTTTATGAAAATATGCTCTATGAGCTAGGCACAGTGGTGCATACCTATAATGTACTTGGAAGGCTAAGACAGGAGGATTGTAGGTTCAAGGCCAGCATGAGGCAATTTAGCAAGACTCTGTTTCAAAAGAAAAAATAAGAAGGGCTGGGGGTGTAGCTCAGTGGTAGAGCACCTCTGGGATCAAACCTTAGTACCACAAACACACAAAAAGTTATACTGTGTGATATTCATGTGAGGATAAGATTGCCTAATGAACACAATTCTCAGAATGCATCCTCATAATTAAGTAGCTTATGACTGTACCATCTTTTCCATAAATTTCACTTTAATCCTCACCTAGGATATACCCATGAGTGTAATTAAGCAAGAGTCCTTTATCACTAAAAAAAAAAAAAAAAAAAAAAAAAAAAAAAAAAAAAAAAAAAAAAAAAAAAAAAAAAAAAAAAAAAAAAAAAAAAAAAAAAAAAAAAAAAAAATCTAAAAGGACTAAGTTTAATGGTGGAATGGCAAAAATAGCCTCCCCATGAAGTATTCTAAAACACCCTGTGACTCTTAATTAAGCAACATGGAATTGTATATGGGCTTTATCCTGAGAAAATTAATTACAAAACTCCAATCCAGCAAGTAAAAATGGCATCAATGCCACAATATTAATGAAAAACACCAACAAGCATTGAGCATACAGACACAGATAGGATTGAGAATTCCCTTGAAGAAGAATATACTTATCTTAACACTATATTTCAGTCAAAGACAACATCAATGAAAGATAATTTATTGAACATGTTTTTTCTGATAGATAATAATTGGGAGATGCCCAGCAGTGGGCCGGGTTGACCTCACGTGTACCAACACTGTATTCATTGTTTGCCTATTTTGGTCAAGGTGCCATCAATACTATTCATTGTTCCTTAGATAGAAGTCCATCTATTACAACAACTGGGTTACTTCATGAAGTGTTTTCTAATAAATTTTAGAATGACCTCATACAATAGATATTATTGTTCCCATTTTACTAGTATGGAAACTGAGACTTAGATAGGCTTCGAGACTAAACCAAAGTCACTGGGCTAATAAGTGTGAGGGTTAGTTTCAGTTTTCTCTTCCTCTCCAAAGCCTCCTCCACATCCTTCTCCTCTTCCTCCTCCTCTCCTCCTCCTCTTCTTCTTCTTTTCCTCCTCCTCTTCCTCCTCCTCCTCCTCCTCCTCCTCCTTCTTCTTCTTCTCTTCTTCTTCCTTGTGGTGCTGGAGATTGAACCCAGGAGTATTCTACCACTGAGCTACATCCCCATCTCTATTTTATTTTTTATTTTATTTTTATTTATTTATTTATTTATTTATTTATTTATTTATTTATTTATTTATTTATTTTGCAGTACTGGGGACTGAGCTCAGGGGCATTCTACCTCCAAGTTATACCCCCAGCCCTATTTTTTATTTTTTATTTTGAAACAGGGTCTCACTAAGTTGCGGAGCGCCTCGCTAGGTAGCTGAGGCTGGCCTCGAACCTGGATCCTCCAGTCTCAGCCTCACAAATGCTGGGATTACAAGCGTGTGCCACCATGCCCAGTTTATTTTTTATTTTTGAAACCAGGTCTTACTAGGTTTCTGAAGGCCTCGCTAAGTTGCCGAGGCTGTCCTTGAACTTGCAATCCTCCTGTCTCAGTCTCCCAACTACTGGGATTACAAGCATGCTCTACCATACCCAACCCATATTCTTCTTAATCATAATGGTTCCCATTTGGCAAGCTTCCTAAGGGGGAAAATATTTAAATGGAAGTTGTATATCAGATATACCAGAGAATATTCATAAATAGGTGTTATGCTTCAAAGTATTTACCTCAAGGAGCTAATTACTTATTTGAACTTGTCTCTCTCTCTCTCTCTCTCTCTCTCTCTCTCTCTCTCTCTCTCTCTCTCTCTCTTCAGGCTTGGAATAATCCTCTCACAAGCATATAATCACTCATCATAATAGAGTAATCTGCCCTTTGAGTGTAAGTTTGGAGGGCTGAAAAAAATCTTGGTGTCCCCACAGTTAGTTCCTTTCCTCACTGGGTGAGACCTGAAATCCCTTTAAGAAAGCTTAATTCTTTTACTTGAAAAGTTTGATCCTGTGTTAAATGGAAAATCCCACAGGAACAGTATCAATGGATCTAAAAGCACAGTGCTACATTGATTGCTCTCATTGCTATTTATACTACATCTCTTTTATCCTATTTGTAGAATGCTCAATTATTCACATTTCCCTCACTGTAGCTTTTTAATTGGAGAAACAAATACACACTGGAATTTTAATATGCCTGTTGGTACTTAATGTCTTCCTTAACCAAAGTAGTTTGTATTTTAACAGTAGTCATCTGAAAATACATTTCATTTGGTAAAATTTTCAAACCAATACTTGGGAGGTTGAGGCAGAAGGATTATGAACTTGGGGCCAACAACATAAGTGAGACCTTGCCTCAGAACATAACAATGAAAATCAATTCTTTAAAAAAAAATGTATTCAGAGCAAATACTAGAAAATATTCTTTCAGACATATGTCATATCCTGATCAATGCTCTTTCTCAATCTGTTGAATTCCTCGTCTTCAGATTCACATGTGGTTTTCGTATTAGCTTTTGGCTAGCATAACAGAATATCTGAGAAATGCTACTTTATAAAGAGAAGCAGTTTAGTCAGCACATGATTCTGGAGGTTCAAGGGCATGGCATCTGTGCCAGGTCAGTTCTGGTGAAGGCGCCATGGTGGAGGGCAGATGGAGGATAGCAAAGGCAGGGGAGTATTTCAGAACAGGCAGCCACATTTCAAAACAGGTAGCAGTGAGGACAGAAGGGAGCTAGGCTTCTTCCTTTTATACTAACTCTCTTTTGAGAATGCAGGAGGTAGCCAAGCATGGTGGTGCATGCTTGTAATACCAGTACTTGGGAGGCTGAGACAAGAGGATAGCAGGTTTGCAGCCAGCCTCAACTACTTAGTGAAGCTATCCGCAACTTAGACCCTGTTTCAAAATAAGGAATAAAAAAATAGGGCTGGGGGTGTAACTCTGAGGTAGAATGTCCAAAGGTTCAATCATCCCCAGTACCACAAAGAAAAAAAAGAGAATGCATGGAGTCATACAAAAACTACATCCTGCCCTCAATGATCTCAAGACCTCCTCCTGGGCCCCACCTCTTAAAGTTCCACATCACTTACAGCCACTCCAAGGACCAAGTTCCCTATACATGAATCTTTAGGGAGGCACAAACTACATTCAAGTCACAGCAGTTTTGAGAAACAATCAAATTCTATATGGAAGTCAGCCAACTATCAGAAAATTTTCAATCAATGCCAATTGTTTTCTACAGGAAAAAATAACTCTTACTTTATTTTTAGCATGAGTAGAGTTTTTAAAAGATCAATACTCATATAATTATTTCACTATCCCTTTTAGCCACCATGCAGAATTATTCATTTTACTACCTATAATTAAAACACTAACATATTTTTTTTATTTCCAAGTCACAGAACACAATGTTTTAGAATTTAGAATACAGATATTTTTATCTCCTTTGTGACCAAAAACCCAACCATTCATTTTAGTGCCTAAACAATCCTGAATATCCCCTTTATTTTGTGCTACATAGAAATCCACACAGGTGTGGGTCAGGTGACAAAATACAGCCCAAGTTGCGTTATTGGGCCCAGGACCTCACGCATCAATATGAACCATCTTGAGTGCTTGTTTGGTTGACTCCTTAAATTCTACCATTCATCTAGCACTTAATACTTATGGAAGATGTTAGGATAGAAATTTGGTTGCATATTTGCTTACTCTGTTTCTGGGTCTTGATGCAAGTGGCAGGAAGAACTGAGGTTATCTATTTTCACCCCTAGCCCATAGTCTGAACTACACTCATCCTGAACTGATGATTTAAAACAAAAGGAGCCAGGCGAGGCAATACATGGCTGTATTCCCAGTACTTGGGAGGCTGAGACAGGAGGATTGCAGGCTCGAGGACAGCCTCAGCAAGTAGTGAGATTCTCATCAGCCTAGTGAGACCCTGTTTCCAAATAAGAAATAAAATCAGGCTGTGGGTTCAATCCCCATTACCACAAAAAAATAACTAATTATTCAATAAAACAAAAGGAAAAAGAAACCATTCTACTTAATCTTTAAACTTGACTTGTCCTTACACATTGGATCTGTAATTAAGAAAGTTAAGAGATGTTAAAATATATATATATGAAAAGAATGAGGCAAAGAAAGAAGAAAGTTAAAGGGGGGAAAGAAATAAAGTAGGCATTCTAAAGAGGATTGTACCTGTCTACGGTATAAAACAGAAGAGTTAAAGGCAGACCTTCTTTGCCTGGTTTAAATAATCTGCAAAATGGTGGGGCAGAGAATTTTGCTTTCTTCTTATGGTCTCTACTCTTGAGCTCTCAGTACCTTCGATGAGTTTTTTTTTTTTTTTTTTTGGTTCATCAAATCCCTCCTCAGATTCTATTTAAGTGACATTAACATTTGCTCACTGGGAATAGGACTGATACTATCAACTTACTTAACAAGGGCTATGAAATTTGAGACAGACTGTGGGAAAATGTTGGCTCAATGAACAGTACTATATCCCTGTTTCTCTTTTCTGGGCCAGAATGTCAGAGAGATAAGTTCCTGAATTCACACGAGTTACTTTCCCTGCCCTGGCCGCACATTGCATGGCAGATGGCCGAGTGTGGACTAATGTTCTTTAGTAACTTAAGTGTGGGATGGAACCAAAGCCAAGTTATTATCTTCACTTTTTTTTTTTCTTTATCAGAGAAACAGCCTTGAAACTCATGACCCTGTGCTTAAACAGTGAAATGTCTTAAAAAAAAAAAAAATCCCAGTTCATTTTAACTAACAAACCAGAGAGAGAAAGACTAACATTCTATATATTTATCTTTAAGATACAAAGACATCCTGTAAAAGCAGAGGTTCTTGATAAATTATTAGATATTTTCCAGGCAACATTTTTTCTTTCTTCTACAACTGTTTTGAATGTACTATATCACACATATTAAATAGTATATAAAACACATATCCTTTTGTTGGTTTTCTATAAAATATATAGAAATTGATTATTCCAATATATCAGAGAACCTGTAAGTACCTTTCCCTGGTAAACTCTTCCTCCCCTTTAAGGGCAAACATAGTTTTGAATCTATTAATTTTCTCTTTCTTTCCATAGTTTTACTTTGTATGAGTATATCGGTAAATCATTTGATACTTGATTTTTCCAGGTAACTTAGCTTTAAATAAAAATCACACAATACATGTATACATGTGCTTATCTGGTTTGCTTCTTCCACTTAATAGATTTTAGATCCATCCATGTTGACACTTGTAACTTGCATTTATTTATGTATACCACATATCAAGATGTATTTATATATTTGCAATTGGCAGACATTTGGATTCTTCTGGTTCTTGACTACTCAGAACTATGCTACTATGAACAATCTTACACATCTCATGACATTCCTGTGCAGGAAAATATTCAGGAGTTTTATCAAAGAGTGAAATGGCTGGTCACATCCCAATCACATAGCACATAGTCAGGTTTTGTTTTGCAT
>PVLC010045750.1:0-11670 GCA_004027655.1 Graphiurus murinus | reverse complement strand
TTGCGGTGCTGGGGATTGAACTCAGGGGCATTCTACCTCCGAGCTACACCCCCAGCCCTATTTTTTTATTCTTTATTTTTGAAACAGGGTCTCACTAAGTTGCGGAGTTCCTCACTAGGCAGTTGAGGCTGGCCGCGAACCCAGATCCTCCGGTCTCAGCCTCCCGAATGCTGGGATTACAAGCGTGCGCCACCATGCCTGGCTCCATAATTTTTTTTTTTTTTTTTGAAACAGGGTCTCACTAAATTACTGAGGCTGGCCTCAATCTTGCAATCCTCTTGTCTTAGCCTCCCAAGTACTGGGATTACAGATGTGTGCCACTGTTCCCAGTGGGCTGAGTATTTTACCACTGAACTATACCCGAAACCTTTCTTGTTTTTTAATTTTTTTTTTTTTTTGCGGTACTGGGGATTGAACTCAGGGGCATTCTACTTCCGAGCTACACCCCCAGCCCTATATTTTATTCTATATTTTGAAACCGAGTCTCACTAAGTTGAGGAGTGCTCACTAAGTAGCTGAGGCTGGCCGCGAACCCGGATCCTCTGGTTTCAGCTTCCCAAATGCTGGGATTACAAGCGTGTGCCACCATGCCCAGCTACTGTTTTTTAATTTTTTAAAATTAACTAATAAGTTAATTAATTTGTGGTACTGGGGATTGAATTCGGGGCATTATACCTCCGAGCTATACCCCCCAGCCCTATTTTTTATTCTTTATTTTGAAATGGGGTCTTACTAAGTTGTGGAGGACCTCACCAAGTTGCTGAGGCTGGCCACAAACCTTCGATCCTCCTGCCTCAGCCTTTGAGCTGACTCTTGAAGGTTGGGTTGAGATTCAACAGAAGGATGGGTGGTATGCGTATGTACGTATATATGTGTATTTGTGTAGGTGGTTGGAGCCTTCCAACAGAAGTACTAACATGGCTGACTATTTAAACGCTTGGAAAAGCCTACCATTTATTTTTTTATTTTTTTGCGGTACTGGGGATTGAACTCAGAGGCATTCTACCTCCGAGCTATACCCCCAGTCCTATTTTTTATTCTTTATTTTGAAACTGAGTCTCACTAAGTTGCGGAGTGCCTCACTAGGTAGCTGAGGCTGGCCGCGAACCCGGATCCTCCAGTCTCAGACTCCCGAATGCTGGGATTACAAGCGTGCACCACCACGCCCGGCAAGCCTACCATTTAAAGGATGCAAAGTGGTCTAGGATGACTCTGGTGTGAAGTGGTAGGTGTGTGGGTAGAATGGCCACGGGGCTACAAAGTTTGGCATGCTATTTGGATTCTGTCCTGAAAGTGGACTCCAGATAGAGGAGTAATATTATCAAAATTACTACTGTATGTGGGTAGCAGTGGGACTGAACTCGGGTATTCTACCTCTGAGCTACACCCCCAGCCTCTTTTATTTATTGATACTGCGAATTGAACCCAGAGGCATTCTACCAATGAGCTACACCCCCAAAACAGATTTTCTTTCTTTCTTTTTTTCTTTTTTGGTGGTACTGGGGATTGAACCCAGGAGCATTCTACCTCCAAGATACATCCCCAGTCCTATTTCTTAATCTTTGAAACAGGGTCTAAGTTGCAAAGGGTCTCACTAAGTAGCTAAGGTTGGCTGCGAACCTGTGATCCTCCTGTGAGCTCCCAAGTACTGGGATTACAAGCATGCTCCACCATGCCCAGCAGATTTTATTTCTTATATGGAAATAGAGTCTCGCCGGGCGTGGTGGTGCACGCTTGTAATCCCAGCATTTGGGAGGCTGAGACCAGAGGATTCGGGTTCGAGGCCAGCCTCAGCTACTTAGTGAGGCCCTCTGCAACTTAGTGAGACTCAGTTTCAAAATAAAGAATAAAAAATAGGAGCCGGGAGTGGTGGCGCACGCTTGTAATCCCAGCATTCGGGAGGCTGAGACCGGAGGATCCAGGTTCGCGGTCAGCCTCAGCTACCTAGTGAGGCACTCCGCAACTTAGTGAGACTCGGTTTCAAAATAAAGAATAAAAAATAGGGCTGGGGGTATAGCTCGGAGGTAGAATGCCCCTGAGTTCAATTCCCAGTACCGCCAAAAAAAAAAAAAAAAAAAAAATAGGGCTGGGGGTATAGCTCGGAGGTAGAATCCCCTGAGTTCAATCCCCAGTACCGCAAAAAAAATAGAGTCTCACTAGGTTGCTGAGAGCCGTACTACTTGGTGAGGCTGCCCTAAAACCTGAAATCCTCCTGTCTCAGCCTCCCAAGTACTAGGATTACAAGCATGTGCCACCATGCCCAGCTATTTTTTTGTTTTGAAACAGGGTCTTGCTAGGTTGCTGAGAGTTTCACTAAGTTGCTGAGGCTGCCCTCAAATCCCCAGCAATTATTAGTACCTCTGAGCTACATTCCCAGTTCAATTTTTTATTCTTTATTTTGAAACAGGGTCTCACTAAGTTGCAGAGGGCCTCACTAGGTAGCTGAGGCTGGCCAAGTACCCAGATCCTCCTGTCTCAGCCTCTTAAGTACTGGGATTACAAGCATGTACCACCACGCCCAACTCAGCAATTATTAGTTTCTGATGGCACTGGGGTTGAACCCAAGAGCATTTTACCTCCAAGCTACACCCCCAGCCTATTTTATTTTAAATAGGGTCTCATTAGGTTGCTGAGAGCCTTGTTAAAGTTGCTGAGGTTGGCCTCAAACCCTCACCCATCCTATCTTAGTTTCCCAAGTACTAGGATTATAGGAGTATACCACGATGCCCAGCTCAAAACTATTCTTTCATTCATTCATTCATTCATTCATTCATGGCACTGGGGATTGTACCCAGGGGCATTCTACCTGAGCTACACCCCCAGCCCTATTTTAGTTTTATATTGAAACAGGGTCTCTCTCTAGATTGATGAGAGTCTCACTACTTGTCAAGGCTGTCACTGAACCTGTGATCCGCCTGTCTCAGTCTCCCAGGATTACAGGTCTGCGCCACCATGCCCAGCTTAAAACTATTATTTTAGAAAGATAAATCTGCCGGGCATGGTGGCGCACGCTTGTAATCCTAGCATTTGGGAGGCTGAGACCGGAGGATCCAGGTTCGCGGCCAGCCTCAGCTACCTAGTGAGGCCCTCCGCAACTTAGTGAGACTCGGTTTCAAAATAAAGAATACAAAATAGGGCTGGGGGTGTAGCTCGGAGGTAGAATGCCCTTGAGTTCAACCCCCAGTACCTCAAAAAAAAAAAAAAAAAAAAAAAAAAAAAGAAAGATAAATCTGGGGGCAGTGTGCAACATGAATTTAGAGGAAGGCGAGATTGGAGAAAAGAAGACAAGCAGGCCAGTTGTTGCAGGAACCTTGGTCAGAGACAGCAAGGCAATGAAGAGGAGAGGATAGCGCAAGGAGGAGATGTGTTCTGAAACAGGACCAGTAGGACTTGGCTGACGCTATGCCGAGTGTACTTGCCTGCTCAGAGGCAGGGGGCCGAATCCCTAGCTTGTGCAATAGCTGCTGAAACTGTTCGTTTTCCATTGCTTCCTCATTTTCTTCTGTCAGCGGCACTAATGGAACTGCCTGGGAGCAGCCTAGAACAGGGTCAACAGTCACATGGTAAAGAAGGAACGGGCCTCCATCCCACAAGAGGCCCAGCAGCCTCCAGAGCTCCAGTCCTAAAACCATCATCTGTTCACTCACCATCTTCTTCCCGATCATCTGCTACTCGAATCAGGCAGTTCTGGAGCCACAGGAGGGGAGCAGAAAAGCCTAAAGGAAAAAGAAAATTTTTATTTGGTCTCCACTCCCATCCCAACCCTCCACCAGAGATAGCTCTCCCAGGCAGAGTCCTCACCTTCCTGCCGTAAGCCTCGACCGAGGCTTTCAGTGGAAAGAACTGAGCTACCCAGGGTTTGTTGTGGTTCCCAGTCCTCTTGTTTCTCTTCATCCTCTTCACTCTCTTCCTCTGGCAAGTTTTCCTCACCTTCCAGATCTTTCTGCCAACAATCTTGCAGGGACTCCTCTCCATTGGGCTGAAATTCATTGTGGGGAATGGTAAAAAAAGGAGGCACCATGAGAATTTAGTGGCGTTCTGGCCCTTGACCACTTGCTGGAGGGCCCTGGTTAGAAGAGTGCAAGGCAGGAGGAATCTGGGTGGGCTCCTCCCAAGGAGCATGTCAGGGGAAAAGGCCTAGGCCGGTAGAGCCAGAGCCAGGGTGAGACTGTTACCATGCTAGAGGGTGCTGACTTCTTCCTCCGTTTCTTGTACAGCTCCCGTCGCTCAGCAACCAGCCCCAGAGCCAGCAGTTTATCCACTACCCGGGCCCGTGAACGTTTGGCTGTGATATTCTTCATGATATGACCAAGGATATCTGTAGAGAGAGAGTGTGTGAATATGCAACAGCAACTGGGGAAAGGGATTAGTAAAGGAAATAATAGGTCTTGGTGAAGGAAATCAAAGTCTCTGGAAAAAGCCTAACTCACGGCCCCTAATGACACTTGCAAATACAGTCAGTGGACAGGAGGAATGGGATAAGCTTTCCTTGGGAATAAGAGGCAAGGGATGACAGCTTGGCTGTCATCTCAGAGGTTCCCTGAGCTTCTACCTCACCCACCATCTGAGTCCTGGAATTCCTCAAAAAGCCGCTGCAGCTCCAGTTCCTGATCTTCTGTCCACAAGACAATATTGGTTCCTTTCCTGTTTAGGGAGGTGTAAGTGGAAGGGGAGGATCAGGGCATGAACTACAGATCCCCTTCCCAGTTGCATCCAGAGCATGTGCCTGTACCTTTGGAAGTCCTTGACACTGTCAGCCAGTCCCAGGCGTACTAGATGGTGGATGACCTGCTTGCGTGTTCGAGGAACAGTATTCAGGTGTGCCAAGATGGCTTCCACCACATCCTGACCTGGGGTGGAGAAGGAGTGAGGCAGTACAGAGGGGTCCTGGAGGCCAGGTGGCCCCCCTCATAAACTCTTTAGAACTCAAGGCCTTATACCTTCCACATCCTTATGGGCAAGGTATAATTCTCGAAGCTGGGCCTCCTCTTCAGGACTCCACACAGGTGCTCTGCGACTAGAAGACCTGAATGGTAAAAGGGGAAAGTGGGTTGTTGGCCCCAAAAGAGGAGACCAAAGGCCCTTTTGATCATTTCTGAAAGGTTGAGGCAGGTATGAAAAGGAGACAGCAGAGACCAACATGTGCTTCCTCCCCACCTCCTGCCTGTCCTTCTACTTAAAAACCCAAAAGCTAAGCCGGGCGTGGTGGCGCATGCTTGTAATCCCAGCATTCGGGAGGCTGAGACCGTAGGATCCGGGTTTGAGGCCAGCCTCAGCTACCTAGTGAAGCACTCTGCAACTTAGTGAGACTCGGTTTCAAAATAAAGAATTAAAAAAATAGGGCTGGGGGTATAGCTCGGAGGTAGAATGCCCCTGAGTTCAATCCCCAGTACCGCAAAAAAAAAAAAAAAAAAACCCAAAAGCTGCTGGGCATGGTGGCACACCTTGTAATCCCAGTATTTGGGAGGCTGAGACAGAAGGATCGCAGGTGCAGCTAGGCATGGTATAGCTAGCTATAGCACACACTCATAATCCTAGTACTTGGGAGGCTGAGACAGGAGGATCACAGGTTCATAGGTGGCCTCAGCAACTTAGTGAGACCCCGATTCAAGATAAAAAAAAAAATAAAAATAGGTCTGGGGGTGTAGCTCAGAGGCAGAATGCCCCTAGGTTCAATTCCCAATTAACAAGTGTGCGCGAGCGCACGCACACACACGCACACACGAATACAGGTTTGTGGCCAGCCTCAACTAAGCAAGGCCCTCCACAATTTAGTGAGACCCTGTTTCTTTCTCTTTCTTTTTCTCTCTCTCTCTCTCTCTCTCTCTCTCACACACACACACACACACACACACACAAATAGGGCTGGGGATAGCTTAGAGGTAGAATGCCCTGGCTGGGTGTGGCAGTACACACTTGTAATCCCCATACTTGGGAGGCTGAGACAAGATCACAGGTTCAAGGTCAATCTCAGCAATTTATTGAAGCCCTCAATAACTTAAGACCCTGTTTCCAAATAAAAAATAAAACTAAGCCAGGTATGGTGGTGCATGCTTATAATCCCAGTACTTGGGAGGCTAAGACAGGAAGATTGCAGGTTTGCAGCCAGCCTCAGCTACTTAGTGAGGCTCTCTGCAACTCAGTGAGACCCTGTTTCAAAATAAAATAATAAAATACAGCTGGGGTGTAGCTCAGAGGTAGAATGCCCCTGGGTTCAATCCCCAGCACCACAAAAACAAAACAAAACAAAAGCCAAAAGTTAGCCAGGCGTGGTGGCGCACGCTTATAATCCCAGCATTTGGGAGGCTGAGACCAGAGGATCCGGGTTCTCGGCCAGCCTCAGCAACCTAGTGAGGCACTCCGAAACTTAGTGAGACTCGGTTTCAAAATAAAGAATAAAAAATAGGGCTGGGGATGTAGCTCGGAGGTAGAATGCCCCTGAGTTCAATCCCCAATACCGCAAAAAAAAAAAAAAAAAGCCAAAAGTTGCTGGGTGTGGTGGCTCATATCTGTAATCCTACCTACTCAGGAGGCCAGGGCAGAGGGTCATAAATTTGAGGGCAGCCTGGGTAACTTACTTACTTACTTATTTATTTATGTACTGGGGACTGAACTCAGGGACATTCTACCTCTGAGTTACACCCCCAAACCTATTTTATTCTTTATTTTGAAATGGTCTCACTAAGTTGCAGAAGGCCTCACTAAGTTGCTGTGGCTGGTCGAAAACCTGCGAACCTCCTATCTTAGCCTAACAAGCACTGGGATTAGAAGCGTGAACCACCACGCCTGGCTCAGCCTGGGTAATTTTTTTTTGTGGTACTGGAGATGGAACCCAGGGGCATTCTACCTCTGAGCTACACCCCCAGTCCTATTTTTTTTTTTTTTATTCTTTATTTTGAAACAGGGTCTCACTAAGTTCCAGAGAGCCTCACTAAGTAGCTGAGGCTGGCCGAGAACCTGTATCCCCTGGTCTCAGCCTCCCAAATACTGGGATTACAAGTGTGCGCCACCACACCTGGCTCAGCCTGGGTAATTTAGCGAGACTCTGTCTCAAAATAAAAAGGAGGTGGTGAGCCGGGCGTGGTGGCGCACGCTTGTAATCCCAGCATTCGGGAGGCTGAGACCGGAGGATCCGGGTTCGCGGCCAGCCTCAGCTACCTAGTGAGGCATCCCGCAACTTAGTGAGACCCAGTTTCAAAATAAAGAATAAAAAATAGGGCTGGGGGTGTAGCTCGGAGGTAGAATGCCCCTGAGTTCAATCCCTAGTACTGCAAAAAAAAAAAAAAAAAAAAAAAAAGGAGGTGGTGTTCCTCAGTGGTAACATGCACCTGGGTTCAATCCCCAATACTGAAAAGAAAGGAAGGAAGGAGGAAAGAAGGAAAGAAGGAAAGAAGGAAGGAAGGAAGGAAGGACCGAAAAATCAAACAGATTTTCATCTTAGGCCTTACATTCCAAGGACTGAGAGTAATGAAAAAAGTAGTGTGGCCGGGTGTGGTGGTGCACGCTTGTAATCCCAGCATTTGGGAGGATCCGGGTTCTTGGTCAGCCTCAGCTACCTAGTGCGGCACTTCGCAACTTAGTGAGACTCGGTTTCAAAATAAAGAAAAAAAAAAAAAAATAGGGCTGGAGGTATAGCTTGGAGGTAGAACACCCCTGAGTTCAATCCCCAGTACCACAAAAAAATAAATAAAAATAAAAAGTAGTGTGAAAGAAGGGCTGAGATACTAAGGGAAAGAGGACAAACATTGCTAGGAATGCTTATGGTTTCCTAGCACTTTATTTTTTTTAATTTTTTTCAGTATAGGGCATTGAACTCAGAACATCATGCATGCTAGGCAAGTGCTCTAACACTAAGCTAGATTCCCAATGCATTTTATTTTGTTGTGCTGTGGTACTGGGAATTGAACCCAGGGCATTCTATGTCTGAACTATAACCACAGCCCTTTTTAAAAAATTTTTTATTTTGAAACAGGGTCTCGCTAATTTGCTGAGGCTGGCTTTAACCTGTGATCCTCCTGTGTCAGCCTCCCAAGTATTGGGGATTACAGGTGTGCGCCACCATGGCCAGATAACCAGTGCGCGCGCGTGTGTGTCTATGTGTGGTACTGCGGATTGAACCCAGGGACACTACCTCTGAGCTACACCCCAGCCCTATTTTTTTTTTTTTTTTTTTTTTGCAGTATTGGGGATTGAACTCAGGGGCATACTACCTTTGAGCTATACCCCCAGCCCTAATTTTTATTCTTTATTTTGAAACAGGGTCTCACTAAGTTGCGGAGTGCCTCACTACGTAGCTGAAGCGGGCCACAAACCCAGATCCTCTGGTCTCAGCCTCCCAAATGCTGGGATTACAAGCATGCGCCACCACACCTGGCTCCCCAGCCCTATTTTTTATTCTTTATTTTGAAACAGGCTCTGAGTTGTGGAGGGCTAGCCTCATTAAGTAACTGAGGCTACCTGGGAACCTGTGATCTTCCTGTCTCAGCCTCCCAAGTACTGGGCTTACAAGGAGGTACCACCACTCCTGGCTACCCAGTGCATTTTGAGAGGGCACAGGCAAACTCTTTGGAAGGGGGGCCCATCCCATGCCACCAGTAGTAACCACCTCTATGAAGGCTGGTGACTGAGAAGGAAACTACAGCAGACAGGAGAATTAGGCCCCAGTTCCTTTTCGTCTCTTGGTTAACTTTAGGTAAAGCACCTGATTTCCTGGGCCTGTTTTTGGTGTGTGTGGTACTGGGGATTGAACCCAGGGTCACTCTACCTCTGAGCTATACCCCAAGTCCTATTTTGTATTCTTTATTTTGAAACAGGGTCTCACTAAGTTGCAGAGGGCCTCACTAAGTAGCTGAGGCTGGCCAAGAACCTGTGATCCTCCTGTCTCAACCTCCCAAGTACTGAGATTATCAGTGTGCACCCCCACGCCTGGCTCCTGTCTGGGCCTGTTTTCTCACCTCTAAAAGGGAAAAAAAAAAAAAAAAATTAGACCAAATGATCTTCCAGCTTTGACCCTTTGTAACTCTGTGTCACCCTCCCCTTGACCCATCCTTACCCATCTCCAAGCTCACCCGCTATCTAGGGATCCATAGCCCTCGGTCATCTCACGAACCACAGCTGTGTTTTTCCAGAACAGCAGCTCCACAAAGGCTTTCTGGTTGACTGCGGCCAGTGCAAAGAACTTGCCCAGGATGTATTTGGCAAAAGTCACTAGCTCCTATAGGACAGGGAGGTTGCTCTGATGCCTCAGGTTAAATGGATGCGCAGTCCTGACCCCTGGCTATTTTTCCTCTGCCTGTTCCCAGATGCCCTCTCCTCACTCATTTTCTTTTTTTTTTTGCGGTACTGGGGATTGAACTCAGGGGCATTCTACCTTCGAGCTACACCCCCAGCCCTATTTTTTACTCTTTCTTTTTTTTTTTTTTGCGGTACTGGGGATTGAACTCAGGGGCATTCTACCTCCGAGCTACACCCCCAGCCCTATTTTTTTATTCTTTATTTTGAAACCGAGTTTCACTAAGTTGCGGAGTGCCTCACTAGGTAGCTGAGGCTGGCCGCGAACCCGGATCCTCCGGTCTCAGCCTCCCGAGTGCTGGGATTACAAGCGTGCGCCACCACGCCCGGCTTCTCTCCTCACTCATTTTCTTCCATTCTTTCCTGTGCAGATCCTTCAACCTGCCTGCTGACTTCTTCACTATGTTCTTATCTCCCAGCCTCTAACACCACTTAGCTCCCTTATCTCCTGAGGATCATCCATAATCCCTCATACCCCCTTTTTTGGTAGCCTCTCACTTTGTAGGCTCCAGCAGCAGGGTCACTAAGCAGACGATTGAAGAGGCAGAAGATGGAGAGCTGGAAGAGCAAGGCTTCCATTTTGAGGTCATGGGCCAGCCGGTGCAGCATCTTGACGACACAGTGGTTGGTGTGGGTACTATTCTGCTGGTAGCTCCGCAGTAGCAGCACATAGGCTCGCACAACAGTTGAGCACGCAAAGCTGCACCAAAACCAGGGGGGAGAGGTCAGCGTCAGAAAGCCACTGCTCAATGTTATATGAAAGGAGAGAGGGTTAGTAAACCCTTGGACAAGGATGGAAGAGATTGTGGCACCTAACCATTTCTTTTGGAATCTCAAGAAAATAGAGGGTAGAGGAAGGGGGACCAGGAGGAGGGCAAGGGGAGTTACTGCGAAGTTAAATTGATCAAATTTGTTTATGTGCAAGTATGAATATATCACAGTGAAACCCAGTATTATATATAATTATTACATAATAATAAAAATAGCAATAGTTTTTAAAAGACAGTGCTCATCTTTCCAGCTGTACAATCACCACCCTGGGAACAACCCAGCCCTCTTAGCCCGCACCGTTTCAGGTAGTCCAGAAAGTTAAACTCTTTCTCCGACACCTGGACTGCTTGTAATTCCTCTTCCTCTTCTTCCTCCTCCTCTTCTTCTTCTTCCTCTCTGCTTCCTTCCTCTGGCCCCTGCTGCCCTATACAAAGAATGAGGATTATTGGGTCTCTGTTACGCTGGTGCTGGAGCAGAGCTGGAGGGAACTGAGGGTGTGTAGACTCACGGGGAAGTGGAGCAGTGAAGATTTGTTTCAGCAACTGCATCTCTTCCTCGGAGGAAATGTCTGGAGAACCAAACACATCTCCTTCTGGCCATACCTCCCTGGAGCCCACAGAGAAAAAAGCTTTAGCCACAGGAAATCAGAGTTGTAACTGGAAGTGGGAGATACAATTTAGACTTATCTCATCTGTCAGCCAGAAAAAGAATGCAAACTGCTACCTCAGAGATAAAACAGCCCCAAAGAATAATTTTTCTCACAAGCCATATTGCAATGAAAATCATATAAGAACAAAATGCCAGCCGGGCGTGGTGGCGCACACTTGTAATCCCAGCATTTGGGAGGCTGAGTCCGGAGGATCCGGGTTCACGGCCAGCCTCAGCTACCTACTCTGCAACTTAGTGAGACCCTGTTTCAAAAAAAAGAAGAAAAAATAGGGCTGGGGGTATAGCTCGAAGGTAGAATGCCCTTGAGTTCAATCCCCAATACCGCAAAAAAAAAAAAGAACAAAATGCCAACAATCTAAATGTTGACACTTGGTTAACCAAAAGTAGGTCTTTATGCAATGGTGTCTTCATGCAGCTTTTTTTTGTGTGTGTGTGGGAGGGTAAGGTACTGGGGATTGCCTCAGGGCATTCTACCTCTGAGCTACACCCTAGTCTTATTTTTTTTTTTTTGCGGTACTGGGGGTTGAACTCAGGGGCATTCTACCTCCGAGCTCCACCCCCAGACCTATTTTTCTTTTTATTCTTTATTTATTTATTTATTTTTTTGTGGTACTGGGGATTGAACTCAGGGGCATTCTACCTCCGAGCTACACCCCAAGCCCTATTTTGTATTCTTTATTTTGAAACCGGGTCTCGCTAAATTGCGGAATGCCTCACTAGGTAGCTGAGGCTGGCCGCGAACCCAGATCCTCCGGTCTCAGCCTCCCGAATGCTGTATTCTTTATTTTGAAACTGAGTCTCACTAAGTTGCGGAGTGCCTCATTAGGTAGCTGAGGCTGGCCGAGAACCCGGATCTTCCGGTCTCAGCCTCCCAAATGCTGGGATTACAAGTGTGCGTCACCACGCCCGGCTCTATTTTTTTTTTTTTTTTTTTTTGCA
>PVLC010045749.1:0-11686 GCA_004027655.1 Graphiurus murinus | reverse complement strand
TTTTTTTTTTTTTTTTGCGGTACTGGGGATTGAACTCAGGGGCATTCTACCTCCGAGATATACTTTCAGCCCTATTTTTTATTCTTTATTTTGAAACCGAGTCTCACTGAGTTGCGGAGTGCCTCACTAGGTAGCTGAGGCTGGCCGCGAACCCGGATCCTCAGGTCTCAGCCTCCCGAATGCTGGGATTACAAGCGTGCGCCACCACGCCCGGCTCTCTGCATAGCTTTTAAGTAAACTCTGTGTAGAAGAAAAGTACTATCGCATGGTAATCCTACCATGGAGGAAATGACTGCCTACCAAAGGAAATATAAATTTCTATAGCATATTTTAGAAAATAGTCACAAGATGTAGCTCCAGCACAGAAGTTTGGGCCTATCAAAGGCCAACTTCTAAGTATAAGGAAACTTTACAGCCTCCAAATAAATATGTTGGTGGTTTTACTTCCTAGATCTTTCTTATTTGGTCACAAATCTGGCACCTCCCTAGTCCAAGCTAATGTCCTCAGTTGTTTTGACCACATGGGCTTTGGTCTCTCCTTTTCTACTCTACCCATCCCCTATCCAAAGAACTAGGATGAACTTTTTTCCTTTTTTGTGGTAGTGGGGATTGAACCCAGGGGCATTCTACCTCGAGCTCCACCCCCAGTCCTATTTTATTTTCATTTTGAAACAGGGTCTCTCTAAGTTGATGAGAGTCTCACTACTTGGCTGAGGCTGTCTGAAACCTGTAATCCTCCTGTCTAGCCTCCCAAATACTGGGATTAAGACGTGCACCACCATACTCAGATACAATGAACTTTTCAAAATATCCTTACAACTTTCTTTTTTTTTTTTTTTTTTTTTGCGGTACTGGGGGTTGAACTCGGGTGCATTCTACCTCCGAGCTATACCCCCAGCCCTATTTTTTATTCAATATTTTGAAACCGAGTCTCACTAAATTACTGAGTATCTCACTAGGTAGCTGAGGCTGGCCGCGAACCCGGATCCTCCAGTCTCAGCTTCCCGAATGCTGGGATTACAAGCGTACGCCACCACGCCCGGCTTCCTTCCAACTTTCTATATTCGCTCCCTTGCTTAAAAACTTTCAATGGCAGAGCCAGGCGTGGTGGCACACGCTTGTAATCCCAGCATTCGGGAGGCTGAGACCTGAGGATCCGGGTTCGCGGCCAGCCTCAGCTACCTAGTGAGGCACTCCGCAACTTAGTGAGACTCGGTTTCAAAATAAAGAATAAAAAATAGGGCTGGGGGTATATCTCGGAGGTAGAATGCCCCTGAGTTCAATCCCCAGTACTGCAAAAAAAAAAAAAAAAAAAAAAAAAAAAACTTTCAATGGCAGCCGCGCTTGTAATCTCAGCATTTGGGAGGCTGAGACCAGAGGATCCGGGTTCGCAGCCCGCCTCAGCTACTCAGTGAGGCCCTCCGCAATTTAGTGAGACCCCGTCTCAAAGTAAAGAATAAAAAAATAGGGCTGGGGGTATAGCTTGGAGGTAGAACGCCCCTGAGTTCAATCCCCAGTACTGAAAAAAAGCCAAAAAAACTTTCAATGGCTTCCCTTTGTGTGTGTGTGTGTGTGTGTGTGTGTGTGTGTGTGTGTGTGGTGCTGGGGATTGAACCCAAGGGCATTCTACCTCTGAGCTACACCCTCAACCCTATTTTATTCTTTATTTTGAAACAGGGTCTAAGTTTCAGAGGGCCTATGTAGCTGAGGCTGGCCAAGAATCCGGATCCTTCGGTCTCAGCTGCCTAAGTACTGGGATTACAAGCTTGTGCTATCACGCCTGGCTCCACTTCCTTTTCTAAGACAAAGATCAAATCATACCTGGACTGCAGGATCTCACCCCAGCCTCCAGCCCCTTATCACTTCCCCTCTGCATCCTACTCTTTATCAATCCTCGATGGGGCCTCCGGCATTGTACCTCTGAGCTATACCCTAGCCCTATTTTTAAGTTGCAGAAGGCCTCACAAGTTGCTGAGGTCAATGTGATCCTATCTCGGCCTCCCAAGTACTGGGATTACAAGTATGCAGTATGCACCACCATGCCCGGCTAAGGGACAGGCCTTTTTTTTTTTTTTTTTTTTCCAGTACTGGTTGAACCCAGACACATTCTACTTCTGAGCTACACCCCTGGCCCTATTTTTATTCTTTATTTTGAAACAGGGTCTCACTAAATTGTAGAGACCCTCACTAAGTAGCTGAGGCTAGTCTCGAATCTGGATTCTCCAGTTTCAGCATCCCAAGTACTGGGATTACAAGTGTGTGTTATCACCCCGGCTGGCAGGCTTTTTTTTTTTTTTTTTTTTTTTGGTGGTACTGGGGATGGAACCCAGGGGCATTCTACCTCCGAGCTACACCCCCAGTCCTAATTTTTATTCTTTATTTTGAAACAGGGTCTCTCTAAATTGCGGGGGGCCTCAGTTAGCTGAGGCTGGCCAAAAACCCAGATCCTCCAGTCTCAGCCTCCCAAGTACTGGGATTACAAGCATGCACCACCACGCCCGGCTTGGCAGGCCTCTTGAGATGGCACATACCCTGTGTTCCTTTGCTTCAAAGCACAGCTCACGATTACACTTGTAATTTTCAGTTTCTTCAGTTTTATTTTTGCAACCTGTTTTACCAGCTTAACACCAAACTCCTGTAAGGACAAAATGGACCATTTTCATACACTGTTGTATTCTAACACTAGCCCAGGGCCTAGCACAAAATCAGCATGCAATAACTTTTTTTTTTGGGGTACTGGGGATGGAACCCAGGGGCATTCTACCTCTAAGCTACACCCCAGTCCTTTTTATTTTTCATTTTGAAACGGTCTCACTAGGTTGCTGAGAATCTTGCTGAATTGCTGAGGCTGGACTCTAGTACTAGGATTATAGGTATGCATCACTATACTTAAAGAAACTTTTTTTTTTTTTTTTTTGTGGTACAAGGGAGGGCTGTGTAACCACCCATTTCCTATATATTTTCTCACTCAATCTAGGAGATTGGCATTATACCCACTTAATAAACTAGGAAACTAAGGTTACATAATTTGCCCAAAGTTACAAAACTAGCAAGTAGCAAATCTGAGATTCAAATTCAGACAGTTTAGCCTGTAAGTTTATGCTCTAAATTATAATAACATAATGGCTCTTGAAGTTTAACACATACACAAATATTCTTCCAATCTGAATAAAAAATTTGGGGTGCGATGCTGGCTTTGTCTTTATTAAGTCCTGGGGACCTACAATAAGATCACTTTGCAAATCTGAGATTACTTTTCCTACCTGCAAAATTAGAGAATTTGATTTAAACTAAGTGTGAAAGGGGGAGGAGAAGGTGGATGTGGCCGTGAGAAACTAATGGGCAAGGATCCTTGGACCATTTCAGAAGAACAAGGGCTTTTCTGGAACATAAGTTGTTCTGGTAGACGGAATAAAAAATCTCTGGAACAGCCCTAGCAAATTAGTAAGACCATTTCAAAAAATAAATAAATAGAATAAAAAGTTAAAAGGGCTGGGGATGTAACTCAGTGGTAGAGTGCCCACAGGTCCAATCCACAAGAGTACAAAAAAGAAAAAAAGAGATGCAGAGTGTGGTGGTGCATGCCTGCAATCCCAGTACTTGGAAGGCTGAGACAAGATCACAGGTTTGAGGCCTGTCTTAGCAATTTAGCAAGGCCCTCAGCAACTTCATGAGACCCTGTTTCAAAAAAAATAAATAAAATACAGCTGCAGGGTGTAGCTTAGAGGTAGAAGACCCTTGGGTTCAGTCCCCAGTACCAAGGGGGAAAAAAAAAGTGCATGCAAAGTACATGTATGCACACAGGCTTACTTTTCTAGGGGATAAGAGTCAAGGCTTTTATTAAATACTCAAAGGCGTTTATGAGTCAAAAAAACCATTACGATGGATATAATCCCTTTTTGGCTTTATACACTTGGAGGAAACTATTAATCTAAGATTGTAGAGAGTTGGGCATAGGAGGATTGCAGGTTCACGGCAGCCTCAGCTACTTAGTGAGGCCCTCTGCAACTTAGTGAGACCCTATTTCAAAAATAAAGAATAAAAACAGGGCTAGGCTGGGCGTGGTGGCACACACTTGTAATCCCAGCATTTGGGAGGCTGAGACCGGAGGATTCGGGTTCAAGGCCCGCCTCAGCTACCTAGTGAGGCACTACACAACTTAGTGAGACCCGGTTTCAAAATAAAGAATAAAAAATAGGGCTGGGGGTGTAGCTTGGAGGTAGAATGCCCCTGAGTTCAATCCCCAGTACCGCAAAACAAAACAAAACAAAAAACAAAAAACCAGGGCTAAGAGTGTAGCTCAGAGTAGAATGCCCCTGGGTTCAATCCCCAGTACCACGAAAAAAAAAAAAAGCTAAATGTTTAAAGATTATGATGAGGAAGCCTTTTTTTGTTTTTGTCAGCAATTTAGTGAGGCTCTCAGCAACCTAGTGAGACCCTGTTTCCAAATAAATAAAATTGGTCTGGGGATGTAGCTCAGAGGTAGAATGCATCTGGGTTCAATCCCCAGTAAACACACACACACACACACACACACACACACACACACACACACACACAATAACTATAAGCTTAAACCGAGGTACCTACAATTACTATTTAACACCTTATTCTATTGGTTTCAGAGTTAAAATATCTCATTGGAACTAGTCTGTATCTAATACACAAAGTATGTTCAATTTTTTTCTAGTTGCAGGCTTAAAATTAAGAAAAAGTCTAATCACTAGTTATATATAAAGTATTTATTTTTATGCACATATTTACCTACAAAATTTACAGAAAATAAAATGAAGCAGAATATATAGAATACCCTCTAAAACTTCTTAGGAGCAGAGGGTTTTATTGCTGCAGTTCAAAGAATAAAATTTTTACATGTGAAAGCCAAAATGAAAACATTTAAGTTAAATGGCAGCCTTGTTAAAAAGTTTTTGTCCTATTATTGAAATTTCAGTTTTATGTTAAATGAAATTTAAGATTACTCATGAAATAATTTAAACCTTTTCAAAATCTTCTATTAAACAGGTAAAAGGCACCTCCAGTACTTTAAAAATATTTACAGCAATTCCAATAGTTAATTTTAAGGGGTATTATAGTACATGTGGCTGTTATGCATACACAGTATGTCATTAACACTCTCTAAACAGTGAGAATTGTAGACTCTAGTTTGTGGCACCGCTCCCATGTTAACCCGGTGACGGAGTGGGATGATCAGTCACACCTGTGCAGTACTAGTGTAACAATATATCTACCACAGCATAAAATCCAATTATCTAAAACAGTGACTACCAAATTCCCAGATAATACATAATTTATAATGAAACTTATACATTCAGAAGACTTTGGGGTGTTTTAAAAATTCTTTAAAAAAATATAAAGTATATTTAGCGATAAGTGAAAACAATAAACCGAAAAATATAACCACAATCGTTGCTGGAGTTCAGTACCTGGTTTAACAAAAACTGTTTCTCAAAACACCTATAACTTCTTACAACATAATGGAGTTGAGTTTTCCTTAGTCTAAGCGGAATCTGATGTTTTTCCTGCAGTACAACAAGTAAAAGAGGAGTTAAGAATGAAAGGCACACATAATAGCTGGTTGTAAAGAGCTGTGGGGATGGCAAGCAGATGTTCCTGAAATACTGGTGCAGGAGAATAAAGTCCACACATTTTCCTCTTTAACATTGGCATTGATTTGCTATTTACAGTAGTTTGCAAAAATACATTATAAAAACTGAATGAGGTTCTGTTTCTAAGTTTAACTTAGTAACATACATACTTCATCTGCAAAAAATCTTTGCAGGAGCTGAAGTACTAAAGTGACACTAATACTGAACACAGGTAATCAAAAGTACCAAAGCACGGGTAACTTGAGTCATCTTCATCAAGATAATCTGGGCAAATATTGCACACTTCTTGTCAGTTGTTGCTGTAACCTTCACATATCCAACTGCAAAAGGAATCCTTTATGGCTTTTTGCTGTATCACTTATTTGAAGACAGACTGTTTTCGGTCCCAAAACAATGAGTGCAGATTGTCATTGAACGTGTGGTCTAGGCTTCAAAATTAGTTTTCCTGTCTGTAAAAAAGAAAAGTTTTTTTTTCAATACAGGTCTATTAAAAATACTACCCCACCTGAGTTACAAGTTTTAAAGGGCATTTGTAGGGATTCAAAAATTAAGTATACTTCTCTATAGTTAATCAAGATTTAGCAATGAAGCTGGGCATGGTGGCGCACGCTTGTAATCCCAGCATTTGGGAGGCTGAGACTGGAGGATCTGGGTTCTTGGCCAGCCTCAGCTATCTAGTGAGGCACTCCGCAACTTAGTGAGACCCTGTTTCAAAATAAAGAATAAAAAATAGGGCTGGGGATGTAGCTCGGAGGTAGAATGCCCCTGAGTTCAATCCCCAGTACTGCAAAAAAAAAAGATTTAGCAATGAATAATTATGTTTTCAAAGTTTCCTTTCTGTGGACTGAATTCTTTACACACACACACACACACACACACACACAAAGCTGGGGGTGGTAACTCAGGGACAGAATGCAAGCTTAGCATGCATGAGGACCCAGATTCAATTCCCAGCACCAAAACCACACGCATATATCTTTATTTAAATTCCTTGCTCACTGGCCAGCTAGAAATTAGCTAATCAAATCCACTGGATAAGTGGATGAATGTACTGCATGAATATACTATTGGCTTACCTATGGTTTAAGTCTATTTTAAATTGTATTAGTAGCCGGGCGTGGTGGCGCACGCTTGTAATCCCAGCATTCGGGAGGCTGAGTCCGGAGGATCTGGGTTCGCGGCCAGCTTCAGCTACCTAGTGAGGCACTCCGCAACCTAGTAAGACCCGGTTTCAAAATAAAGAATAAAAAATACGGCTGGGGATATAGCTCGGAGGTAGAATTCCCCTGAGTTCAATCCCCAGTACCACAAAAAAAATAAATAAATAAAATAAATTGTATTAGTAGCCGGGCGTGGTGGCATACGCTTGTAATCCCAGCATTTGGGAGGCTGAGACCGGAGGATCCGGGTTTGCAACCAGCCTCAGCTACCTAGTGAGGCACTCTGCAACTTAGTGAGACCCTGTTTCAAAATAAAGAATAAAAAATAGGTCTGGGGGTGTAGCTTGGAGGTAGAATGCCCCTGGTTTCAATCTCCAGTACCGCAAAAAAAAAAAAAAAAAGTTCAAATAAAGCTGAGGTTGCTGGCACATGCCTGTGATCCCAGGACTTGGGAGGCTGAGACAGGAGGATCTCAGGTTCAAGAACAGCCTCAGAAACTTAGTGAAGTCCTCTGCAACTTTAGTTCTTGATTCAAAATCAAGAACGAAAAACAGGGGTGGGGGTGTGGCTTGGAGGTAGAATGCCCCTGGGTTCAATCACAGTACTGCAAAAACAAAACAAAAACAAAAAAATAAAAAGCTCAGTGTGGTGGCACATGCTTGTAATCCCAGTACTTGGGAAGCTCAGACAGGAGGATCGAAGTATCAAAGCTATGGAAGCCAGCCTCAGCAATTTAGTGAGGCTCTCAGGAACTTAGTGAGACCCTGTTTCCAAATTAAAAAAAAAAATAAAATAGGACTAGGGGTATAGCCCAGAGGTAGAAGACCCCTGGGTTTCATCCCCAGTACCACAAAAAAAAAAAAGCAAAACAGGGCTGAGGGTGTAGCTCGGAGGCAGAATGCCCCTGGGTTCCATCCCAAGTACCCCCCCCCACACACACAAACAATTACAGTTAGGCATAGTGGCACACCGCTATGATCCCAGTACTTGGAGGGAACTGAGACAGGAGGATGGTAGGTTCAAGGACAGCCTCAAAAATGTAGAGACACTCTTCAGCAACCTACACAGACCCTGTTTCAAAACAAAAAATAAGAAGCCTAGGGATGTAGCTCAGTGGTAGAGTGCTTGTCTAGCAAGCACAAGGACCTAGGTTCAAGCCCCAGAACCACCAAAACAAAAATAAATAAGCAAACTGAGCTGCGGGTGGGGTGGCTTGGCAGAAGAGTGCCCTTGGGCTCAATCCCCAGTTCCAAAACATAAAATGGAGGGTGGGGGAAGGCTAGGGGTGTAGCTCAGAGGTAGGACATCCTTGGGTTCAATACCCAGTTACCACCACCAGTACTGGTATAGAGCCCAGGGAACATTCCATACCTGAGCTATACTCCAAGCCCTATTTTATTATTATTTTGAAACAGAGTCTTACTAGGTTAATGAGAGTCTCACTACTTGCTGAGGCTGTCTTTGAACCTACCATCCTCTTATCTCAGTCCCCCTCAAGTACTGGGATCACAGGCTATAATCTTTTCTTTTTTTTAGTACCTGGGATGGAACACAGAGGTATTCTACCTCCCAGACATTCCCCCAGTCCTACTTTATTTATTTTGAAACAGGGTCTAAGTTGCAGAGGCTGTCCTCGAACCTGGGATCCTCCTGTCTCAGCCTCCCACGTACTGAGAGTACTGGGATACAAGTGTATACCACTGTGCCTAGCTAACAGTCTACTTTTTTCTCTTTTTTTGTGGTGCTGGGGATTGAATCCAGGGGTAGTCTACCTCTGAACTACACCCCCAGACCTATTTTGTTTTTAGTTTGAAACAGGGTCTTGCTAGGTTGATGGAGTCTCGCTACTTGTTAAGGCTGTCCTTGAATGTGTGATCCTCCTGTCTCAGCCTTCTAAATACTGGGATTACAATTGTGCACCACCATGCCTGACAGGTCTACAATTTTCTAATGAAAATTTCTTTCTCTTTTTGGTACTGGGAATTGAACCCAGGGGCATTCTATATCTGAAATACAACCAGGTCCTTTTATTTTTTAAATTTTGAAACAAAGTCTCATTTGGGTAAAGCTAAACATTTCAGTTCTTTCATATACATTTACAACTTTCCCTCCCTCCCTTTTTCTTTCTTTTCTTTTTTTTTTGGTACTGGGATTTGAACTGCATTCTACCTCGAAGCTATACTCACAGCCCGATTTTCTTTATTTCTTATTTGGATTCAGGGTCTCATGAAGTTGTTGAGTCTGGCCATGAACCTGTGATCCTCCTGTCTCAGCCTCCCAAGTGGGATTACAACTGTGTGTCACCACGCCCGGCAGGGTCTACAATTTTCTTATTTATTTATTAATTTATTTTATTGGTGCACTGTAATCATACATCTTTGTTAGGTATAAGCTGGTAAAGGCATACATGCACACATTTCTCATTTAACCCTTCCCTGATTCCTGCCCCCCCCCCCCCCGTCTCAAGTTCAGTTTAGTGACTGACTTTGATATTTGTGAAAGTACATCATGTGCATTAGGGTGTCATCTCCCCCCACGTCTACAATTTTCTAATGAAAAAATACTTACGTCATCACAAGACATATTGTACTCTGCTAATACTGTTCGACATCGAGCAGCTATACTGAATAAGTGTGGTTAAAGAAAAATGTCTCATTTCAAAGGTTAGCTTCTAACCACCACCTGGATAACTGAGAAGGTGCTTTAGTTCAGAGAATAAAACTCCACTTGTGGTAAAGGATACATTGATGGTGCAACTACTCTCTTGTGTATTCCAGCAAAGAACAAGCCTATGAGAGTGATACAGCTGATAGTGAAAAATGGGTGATTCCACAATGATGTGAAGAAGGACACCTGTAAAGAAAAGCATGACATAAAGTGTAAACTCTTCGTGCAATGCTGGTTTCTACCTCTCCACCTGGAGTGTCTCACTAGGTAGCTGAGGCTGGCCGTGAACCTGGATCCTCCGGTCTCAGCCTCCCGAATGCTGGAATTACAAGCGTGCGCCACCACGCCAGCTCCAGCCACATTTTTTACCCCCTACTGGAGATTGAACTCAGGGGCATTCTACCTCCGAGCTACACCCCAGTCCTACTTTTTATTCTTTATTTTTGAAACAGGGTCTCACTAAGTTGCAGAGGGCCTCACTAAGTAGCTGAGGCTGGCTGCAAAACTGTGATCCTCTGGTCTTGGTCTCCTAAGTACTGAAATTACAAGTGTCCCAGCTCTCATCATTGTTACACGGTAAAAACGAAAATAATGTTTTTGTGTGTGTGTGTGTGGTGCTGGGGATTGAATCCAGGGGCCTTCTATCTCTGAGCTACACTCCCAGCCCATTTTAATTTTCATTTGGAAACAAGATATCATCAAGTTGCTGAGAGCCTCACTAAGTTGCTGGGGCTGGCTTTGATCTTGTGATCCTCCTGTCTCAGCCTCCCAAGTAGTGGGATTACAGGTGTGCACCACTCCGTCTGGCTATATCTTCTATATAGCAAGAAAATATAGCAATATCTCCTCCATTCATCTCAAATACTTGAACCATTACAAATTCATTCCTATAATTAAAGAACAATCCTACTACAAATATTTATTGAACTCTATTCAGTGAATGAAGATGGGCCTCTAGTCTCAATGAAAACCAGGTTAAACGTGATCTAGCTATCATCCCTGTCAAAAAAGCTTCCTTAAGAGGGTCTGGGAGCCAGGCGTGGTGGTGCATGCACGTAATCCCAGTACTTGGGAGGCTGAGACAGGAGGATTGAAGGTTCAAGAACAGCCTCAGCAACTTAGTGATGCCTGCTGCAACTTAGTGGGACCCTGTTTCAAAACAAAAAGTAAAAAAAAAAAAAAAAAAAAAAAAGGCTGGGGGTGTAGTTTAAAGATAGAATGCCCCTGGATTTAATCCCCAGTGCCACCAAAAAAAAAAAAAAAAAAGTCTGGGCATGACCCTGAGTGATAAGTGCTTGTCTAGCATGCACAAGATCCCTAGGTTCAATTCCCAGTATGGGGGGCCCGGGTGCGGGGGTGGGGGGAAGGGGAGAGAAGGGGAAGACAAAAAAGAAAAAGCTTAAGAATTGGGGTCAGCCAGGCGTGGTGGCGCACGCTTGTAATCCCAGCATTTGGGAGGCTGAGACTGGAAGCATCTGGGTTTGCAGCCAGCCTCAGCTACCTAGTGAAGCACTCCGCAACTTAGTGAGACGCTGTTTCAAAATAAAGAATAAAAAATAGGACTGGGGGTGTAGCTTGGAGGTAGAATGCCCCTGAGTTCAGAGGTGGGGTCAAAGTAGGCTGGACGTGGTGGTGCATGCTTGTAATCCCAGTACTTGGGAGGCTGAGACAGGAGAATCGCCATTTCGAAGCTGGCTCGGCAATTTGAGACCTTCCGCAACTTAGTGAGACCGTTTCCAAATAAGAAAAAAAATTGGTCTGGGGGTATATCTTAGAGGTAGAATGCCCCTGGGTTTGATCCACAGTGCCACACACATACACACACACACACAGAGTTGGGTAAAAGCTGGGTGTGGTAGTGCACACTTGTAATTCCAGTATCTGGGAGGCTGAGACAGGAGGATTTTAAGTTTGCTGCAGCCAGCCTCAGCAATATAGCAAGACCCCGTTTCAAAATAAAAAATAAAATAGAGCTGGGTGTGTAGCTCAATGGTAGAATGCCCCTGAGTTCAATCCCCAGTTAAAAACAAAACCAAGCCGGGCGTGGTGGCGCACGCTTGTAATCCCAGCATTCGGGAGGCTGAGACCGGAGGATCCGGGTTCGCGGCCAGCCTCAGCTACCTAGTGAGGCACTCTGCAACTAAGTGAGACTCGGTTTCAAAATAAAGAATAAAAAAATATAGGACTGGGGGTGTAGCTCAGAGGTAGAATGCCCCTGAGTTCAATCCCTAG
>PVLC010045748.1:0-11758 GCA_004027655.1 Graphiurus murinus | reverse complement strand
AGCCGGGCGTGGTGGCGCACGCTTGTAATCCCAGCATTTGGGAGGCTGAGACCGGAGGATCCGGGTTCGCGGCCAACCTCAGCTACCTAGTGAGGCACTCCGCAACTTAGTGAGACTCGGTTTCAAAATAAAGAATAAAAAATAGGGCTGGGGGTATAGCTCGAAGGTAGAATGCCCCTGAGTTCAATCCCCAGTACCGCAAAAAAAAAAAAAAAAAAAAAAAAAATAGGGCTGGGGGTGCAGCTCGGAGGTAGAATGCCCCTGAGTTCAATCCCCAGTACCACAAAAAATAAATAAATAAATAATAAAAATTATATATATATATATAGTTCACATTTTAATATAAATGTACTCCACTGTAGCTTTATAGCTAAATAAACCGATTGTAATTTTTTTTTTTAAAGGCAGAATACTTTTTGTGGTATTTTCTCCAGCACAGATATTTTCCCTTTACTGGAGAGAATATAACCTAGTAAAACCAGCATATAGTAAAATCATGAGTACTTAACTACTTTCAAGTTGCAATGCAAAAAAAAAAAAAAAAAACTTCTTTCATTCATTGTTTTTAGAACTTTCATAATTTTTTTTTTTTTTTTTTGGTGGTACTAAGAATAGAACTCAGGGGCGTTCTACCTCCGAGCTACACCCCCGGCCCTATTTTTTTTTTTTTTTTTTTTTTTTCAGTATTGGGGATTGAACTCAGGGGCATTCTACCTCCCAGCTATACCCCCAGCCCTATTTTTTATTCTTTATTTTTTGAAACAGGGTCTCACTAAGTTGCGGAGTGCCTCACTAGGTAGCTGAGGCTGGCCACGAACCCGGATCCTCCGGTCTCAGACTCCCAAATGCTGGGACTACAAGCGTGCGCCACCACACCTGGCTCCCAGCCCTATTTTTTATTCTTTTATTTCGAAACAGGGTCTCACTAAGTTGCAGAGGGCCTCACTAAGTAGCTGAGGCTGGTGGCGAACCTGCGATACTCCTGTCTCAGCCTCCTATGTGCACTGGGATTACAAGTGTGTGCCACCACGCCTGGCTAGAACTTTCTTTTATACTTTACATCCTTTTTGATTCTGAGCTACAATGAAAGAAGGTGGAATAAAAAACTAAGCAAAGTGGAACAAATTTAAGATAACGCCTAACTTTTTCTGATTCTTGTTAAAAATATAAGGTTGGCGTTACTATCTCATTAAATGTTGATAAGAACTTTAGAGTATATCTATTTGGATTTAAGACTTTTCTTCACAGAATAAATTTAAATGGTGATTTATTTACAGTAACAGCTTCATATAGGTTTTCTATTTCTTATATCAATCAGTTTTGGAAATTTGCATATTCCTAAGAATTTATTCATTCCATCTAATTTTTTGTTGTTGTTTTTATGAAGATTTTTTACAAGTCTAGAGGATTATAGTGACATTTTCATTCCTGATAATGGTTTTCTTTACCTCCCAATCTTCTTTTCTTTGGATTGAACATAGAGGCATTCTACCACCAAGCTACACCCTCAGCCCTTTTTATTTTGAAACCCGGTCTTACTAAGTTGCTGAGGGCCTCCCTAAATTTGCTGGCCTCAAACCTGTGATCCTCCAGTCCCACCCTTCCAAATACTGGTAGTATAGGCATGCGCCACCACCCCCAGCTTATAGTTTTACTTCTTACAAACAAGTCTATGATTTTGAGTAAATCTGTTTGTATGGTGTAAATGTATGGATTTATTTCAGGGCTATCAATTCTATTCTATTGATTTATATGTGTATCCTGCCATTATCACACAGTCTTTTCCTCTGCTCTTGCAGATTGAACTCAGGGCCTCACACAAGTTAGGGTAAGCACTCTACCACTGAGCTATATCCTCACACCTTCCTCTTTACTCAGGATTGAACTCAAGGACACTTCATTACTAAGCTATATCCCCATCCCTTTTTATTTGTTATTTTGACATAGATTCTCACTAAGTTGTCCAAGATGGCCTGGAACTTGAGTAGCTGGGATTACAGGCATGTGCCACCTCACACGGGCTGCGACACTTATCTTTAATCATTGTGAAAAATTCTCAGTCATTATACTTCAAATATTACCTCTGCTCCATTTTCTCCTCTCTTAAGACTCAATGAGACCTTCTCATTGTATCCTTTGCATTTCTTAACCTCTTCTATATTTTCTATCATTAAGTAGATATACTTAATTTTAGGGTTTTTTTTTTTTTTCTTTTTACATTGTAATACACTAAGCTCTTTTAAGCTTTGTCCAATCTGGAGCTAAACTAATTTAATCCAATTTTTCATTTTTAATAGAAATTCTGTTTTCTTCACATCTGAGTGACAGTTCATACTTTTCCTATTCCCTGGTGACAGCATACTCACTTTAGTCTAGTCTGACAATTCTAATATCTCAGGTCCAGGTTGGTGTGTTTTAATTAGAAAGGTAATATGGGGAAATAATGAGGACTTGGATAATTTTCTTTCCCTAGAGAAAATTTACATTTTCTTCTATCAAGTGCCTGGGGACACTAATAGCCTAGGACCACCTTAAATAAGTTCAAGGCTTCAGGTTTTCTGCGCCATCCAAATGACATGAAGTGAAATAATAAAGTGTTCAGTTTTCTTAAGACCTGATATATCCAGTCCTCAATTCCTGGTGGCCTTATACCAACTTTCCCCCTACCTTTAGCTACCTCTACTGAGTCAGCACTTATTTCCAGAGCAACACAGACCAGAGAAAAGTTTGGCTCATTTTTTCAGAAAGTCTTTGATGTTCTCGATTTTAAAAAGGCATTTCAGCATTTCATCTACCCTTTCCCTATTGTCTTTGGTGGAAGAAATGGTCCAAATTACCAAAAGTTTCTAAGAGTCTCCTCTATTTTCTCTCAAGTTCCACTTTTACATTTCTTCCAGCTATCCTCTGCTCTCATCATCCTAAGTCAAGGTAATATTTCCCTTTTACCTAGATTATGTTTTTTTTAAGGTAGCAATTAAAACTGCCCAAGCAGCCAATCTTATTGGTATTGCATTACAAATAACCTAAAATTAACACAATGTTTTTACAGAAAGCTAATATCTGAGCAACCTTCCTCATTATTTTTAAAGGTAAGAGGTTTTTAGTTTCTAAACTATTATGTATATCAAAAAGGTTTCAAAAAGAGAGTAACTGTTAAAACACTGATAGTTCATTTTCTCATTACCTAGATTAAAATAGCTTCCCAGTATTTTCACCCAATAAACAAGAAAAATATCTAAATTATGTGGTTAGAATTCAAGGCCCTCCATTATGTGCTTCCTATTCAATGTTTCCAATCATTTCCTCTCTATTACTCATGTACTACAATCACTAAAACTCATTATTATGCAATATATATTCCATACTTTCTCCTCCACTTGGATTTGTCTTTTGATCTTGAAATGGCTCAAGTTCTCCTATCACTGTCTTTCCTAGTCCAACCAAAAACACTTTATCAATAAATACTTCCCTACCTGAGTCAGAAATGACCTTTTACGTATTCTCTCAAAACTAAGTACTCTGGGGACAGGGACTAAACATAGTATTGTGTGTACATTCTCATTACCAAACCTCTGCTCAAGGTCTTACAAAGCTGGTATTTTAAAATTTTTTGCGCTGGGTGCAGTGGCATAGCCTGCAATCTCAGTACTTGGGACGCTGAGATTGGAGGATCACAGTTTGAGGCCAGCCTCGGCAATTTAGCAAGGCCTTGTTTCTAAATAAAAAATAAAGAGGGTTAGGGAGTGTAACTTAACAGGTAGAACACCCCTGGCTCAATCCCCAGCACCACATAAATAAATAAATAAATTATAGTATGGCTAGAAATGTAATTCAATGGTAGGTGCCACTGAATTCAATCCTCAAGAGAAAGAAGAAAGGAAAGGAAACGAAACGAAATTTATAAACTACTGAGATAGCTAGGAGACTAAGAAAATAAGACAAAAGAAGAATCATTTCAGAGCTGGGCATGGTAACACACATCTGTAATCCTAGTATTTGGAAGGCCCAGACAGGAGGATCCAAGGTTCAAGGCCAGGGTCAGCAACTTAGCAAGACCCTATTTCAAAATAAAAAACAAACTAGGGTAGCTCAGAGCCACAAGTGGGTTCAATCCCCAAAACCACTGCACTCAAAAAAAAAAAAAAAACAGGATTACTTGAGCCCAGGCCAGCCTGAGCAACAAGTGGTGTAAGATGAGAAATGAAGAAAAGTAAGTAATATAGATATTGAGTTGATAAGGTATTAAAGTTGTTTCCCATTAGAATCATCTGAGAACTTAAAAACAACATAACAATATTCAGGCCCTTCCTTGTTCTTCCCTTAGCGCCCTCAGAAAATGAAAATAAGCACAGAATCTAAGTAGCCTTAGAATGTGAGACCATGCCCCTCCTTATTCTAGAGCATGGAAATGAAGATTATGTATATAATACTGTAACTATTTGGTATCATGTAAATCATAATACAAAAAGGCAGACAATATAGCCAATAAAGTTTGTGATATAATCTTTTTTAAACTTTTGCTTCCCATTTGGTAACACTAAATATATTTACGTATTTCTGTTTATTTTGACATACTTATAGATAAATCTTATCCTAGTCAAAATTGTGAAATATTTAAAATTTCTTCCTATTTACTCACCTTCCTCATTTTCATATACCAGGCATATCAATGTTTCTTTTTTTTTTTTGGCGGTACTGGGGATTGAACCCAGAGGAGTTCTACCTCGAGCTACACCCCCAGCCCTATTTTTTATTCTTTATTTTGAAACAAAGTCTAAGTTGCATAGGGCCTCACTGAGCAACTGAGGCTGGCCACAAACCCAGATCCTCTGGTCTCAGCCTCCCAAATGCTGGGATTACAAGCGTGCACCACCATGCCCAGCTATACCAATGTTTCTTTTTATGTTATTCAACAATGAGCCAATGGTCCCTGAGAAACAGTTCATGGTCCAAGAGGGGATTCTGCCTTTTATTTGACCCCCATGCTTCTTAGTCTGTAGCTCAAACAAATTTGTCCAGACTCAACTCTTAAAACAAATGTGACTCATTCTTTTGATAAATAAATTTCATGTGAATGGGAGGAACTGGTGGAGAAAGGACAATTTTAACTGTATGGTCTCTTCTGTCATATCTGCTTTCTAGAGCTTTGCTATTTTATTTCTCAGTCTTTTTATTTTTATTTTTTTCCATTTCCAAACTCTGCACATTTCTTTCTCTCCTGCAGATAATCAGAACTGAAGCAATAAACCCATCTGTCTGACCTATTGTCAAAGTCTTTGTGGGATATTTCTTCCATTATTTTATCTGTCCTATCTTGAACCTTCTCTTTTCCTGTTTTATTGGGCAGAGGTTTTAGGTACAAACTTTAAGAAATAAGTGGAAAAGACACTAAAGATTGAGAATCAGCTGAGCATGGAGTTCTGTGCCTGTAGTTGCAGCTATTCAGATGCTGCAGCAAGAGGATCGCTTCAAACAGGAGTAAAAGGCCAGCCTGAGCAAAGATCCTGCTGCCTCTCCCTACAGTCCCTTCCCCCAAAAGATTATGAATAAGATGTGAAAGGATAATGCCAAAATTAGTGTCAAACTTATTGGAGGTATTGTTGTTACTGACATAGGGCATAGGCATCATAGCTCATACCAGTATTGGGCATGTGCTGTTGAAGCCTCTGAACACTGGTTAGCTCCTTACTCTTAAGAGTAAATTTCTGGTGAATCTTCTTCAAGTACTAGGTTCCTAATAAACTATTGGTCTCCCTACTTCTGCTGTGTCTGAATCCTCCCAGCAGGGAGTTCTGGAAAGTAAGTTGTTCTTTTTATGATGGCAAGGATCTTAAAAATACAGCTTCAGCCAGGCGTGATGGTGCATGCTTATAATTCCGGTACTTGGGAGGCTGAGATAGGAGGATCGCAGGTTCCAGGACAGCCTCAGCAAGTAGTGAGACTCTCATCAACCTAGTAAGACACTGTTTCCAAATAAATAAAATTGGGCTAGGGATGTAGCTCAAGGTAGAATGCCTCTGGGTTCAATCCCCAGTGCCACAAAACAACAACAACAAAAAAAACAGCTTCTGTCTACCTTTCTGGCATCAAGTCTTAATATTTCTGTATCATTATTTCTGTTCTCATACCTTTTGTTTTTTGTTTTAATACTGGGGATTGAACCCAAGGGTACTCTACCTCTGAGCTACACCCACAGCCCTCATTTATTTTATATTTTGAAACAGGGTCTCAATAAGTTGTGGAGAGCCTTGCGGAGGCTGGCAAACCTGCAGTCCTCTTAGCTCAGCCTCCCAAGTACTAGGAATTACATGCTTGTACCACCACACTCAGCTAGTACAAATCTTATAAGGTGGTCACAAAATTAATTCTTATGCTGCTTCAGCTTTGCAAATATGTCTTCTTTGAACAAGGCTTCTGTGGATCTAAGTGTACGCTGTTAATATACATCTCTACAGAGCATCTTTGGAATTGTACTGTCATTGACCTAGACTTTGCTTGCCTTCTTGTCTTTTTTTTCCTAATTGTCTTTTAAAACCCGGCCTTCTTATTTTTCAATACATTTAATCACTGCCTGGTTGTACCTTAATGTATATTTGATTTACTATTTTACCACCACTATCAAAGTCCTTTGTGCAGATTTTTTTTTGGGGGGGGTACTGGGGATGGAATCCAGGGGCATTCTACCTCCAAGCTACACTCCCAGTCCCATTTTTTTAATCTTTAATTTGAAACAGGGTCTCACTAAATTGCAGAGTAGCTGAGGCTGGCCCAGATCCTCTGGTTTCAGCCTCCCAAGTACTGGGATTACAAGCGTGGGCCACCACGCCCGGCTCACTCTTTTGTTGCATTCCTATACATAACACAATTCCTAATGTACTGTGTCTAGTGTTTTAATTAAACTCATTTCTAGCACTTCTTTCCTGATATAGAATTTTATTGAAACTGTGACATGAATGTAAATCAGACTTTATTTTTATAGTATTTAGAGACTAAATACCAACAATGGAGCTCCTTTAGAATTGATAACAAGTTAAAAAGTCAGTGTCTTCCCTCTTGCAGCTCAGATTTTTTATGATTACTTCGACAAAAATGTATTTTTAGTGGTACCTGAGATTAAACTCGGGACATTCTACCTCCTAGGTTTCATCCCCAACCCTATTTTATTTTTTATTTGGAAATAGGGTTTCACTAAATTGCTAAGGTGACTGCGAACCTGTGATTCTCCTGTCTCGGCCTCCCAAGTACTGAGATTACAGGCATATGCCACCATGCCTGGCTTACTTTGATAAATTTTGAATCTTAAGTCATTTTTGTTGGTAATATGTAAGGTAAATGTTAGTGAATTTGCTGATGTGTTTATGGGAAGGGGAAATATAATTGGTGAAATGTACTACTACTACACACACACACATATATTTATTTATTTAGTGGTACCAGGGATTAAATCCAGGGCATTTGACCTCTGAGCTACACCCTAGCCCTATTTTTATTTTTCTTATACTAACCCCTATTTTTATTTTTTATTTTGAAAGTGTCTCACTAGTACTTGCTGAGTCTGTCCTTGAACCTGCAAACCTCCTGTCTCAGCCTCCCAAGTACTGAGATTGCAGGTAGGCACCACCACACCGTGCTTAAAATGAACTACTTTACTGGACAGATATGATCGAAGATTTCTAAAGAATCATTTCAGTCTTTCCTGGACTATGTTGACAATGGCTTTCCATTTTTTTTTTATGAAGCATTAATACCAATTTAATGAATAGGTACTAAAGTTAGCACTTGTATGTAATAACATGGAGCTTTTCTTAGTTATGTTAGTAATAATGTTTCATAAATAACTTTGGGATGTAAAAGTTAATTTGTTTTTTTCAAAAACTTGGCTTTTGTGGTGATGTTTATTGCTAATCTTTTACATTACAGTGGGATTTTTCCTGTTTAAACAATTCAGATATTGTTGAAAAGTAGTGTATGGGAAGAAGCAAAGGTACCATCACATTAGCGGTTGAGAATATGGAATCCCAGCTCTACCATTTATTAGATGTATGAATTTAGAGCAGTTTTCTCCCTAAGTTCTAGTATCTGAAGTGATTATGTATGTGTGTGTGTGTGTGTGTGTGTGTGTGTTGTGGTGCTTGGGATTGAACCCAGAGGCAGTCTACCTCCAAGCTACACACCCAGCCCCCCCTTACCCCTTTTTGCGGTACTGGGGATTGAACTCAGGGGCATTCTACTTCCGAGCTATACCCCCAGCCTGATTTTTTATTCTTTATTTTGAAACGGCCTCACTAAGTTGCAGAGGGCATCACTAGGTAGCTGAGGCTGGCCGCGAACCCAGATCCTCCGGTCTCAGTCTCCCAAATGCTCAGATTACAAGCGTGCGCCACCACACCTGGCTCACCCAGCCCCTTTTTTATTTTGAAATAGGGTCTTGCTAGGTTGATGAGAGTCTCACTACTTGCTGAGGCTGCCCTCGAACCTGTAATCCTCCTGTCTCAGCCTCTACACATCAAAATTATATCATACATAATTTCACTGCCCTAAAAAATGTGTTCCAACTGTTCATCTCTCCCTCTCCCGTTAACCCCTGGAAATCACTGGTCTTCTCTTTGCTTTTTCAGAATGCCATACAGTTGGAATCACATAGTACGCAGTCATTTCAGGTAGGTTTCTTTCATTTAGTATAATATGCATTTAAGGTTCCTCTATGTTTTTTATGGCTTGAGAGATCTTTAACATTGAATAATATTCCATTTCTGGAGGTACCATAGTTTATTCATTCATTCAGCAACTGAAGAAAATTTTAGTTGCTTCCAAATTTGGACAATAAGGAATAAAGCTTCTATAAATAACCATGCACAGGTTTTGTATGGACATAATTTTTCAACTCAAGGAGCACAACTGTTGATCACATGGTAACAGAAGATTCTGTTTTGCAATAAACTGCCACAATCTTCCAAAGTGTACCATTTTTCATTCCCACCAGCCATTAAAGAGAGTTCCTACTGTTCTACATTCTTACCTGTAAATGGTGGTATCAATGTTTTGGAGTTTTTTTCCATTCTAACACATTATATATGTTGTTTTTATTTATTTGCATTTGTCAGAAGATACAGGATGTGGAACATCTTTTATATGCTCATTTGCCATCTGTATTTATTAAAGGAGAAGGCCAATTTTTTTAAACCAGGTTGCTTTGTTATTAAGTTTCAAGTTCTTTGTATATTCTGGATAATAATTCCGTGTGTGTGTGTGTGTGTTTTATTGAAAATGGAACCTAGGGGCATCCTACCTCCATGCTGCACTCTTTCTTTCTCTCTCTCAGTAGTTCTTCATATTCATATATTCTCTCTTTCTTTTTGTGGTAATGAGGGTTGAAACCAGGGGCATTCTACCTCCAAGCTACACTCCTAGTCCTATTTTTTTTTTTTTAATTCTTTATTTTGAAACAGGGTCTCACTAAGTTGCAGAGAGCCTCACTAAGTAGCTGAGGCTGGCCTTGAACCCAGATGCTCAAATCTCAGCCTCCCAAGTACTGGGATTACAAGCATGTGCCATCACGCCTGGCTCTATTTTATTTTTTATTTGGAAACGGAGCCTCACTAAGTTGCAGATGGCCTTACTAAGTAGCTGAGGCTGACCATGAACCTGCGATTCTCCTGTCTCCAGCCTCCCAAGTACTGGGATTACAAGAGTGCACTACCAGGCACAGCTGATGATACTTTTTAACAGATAAATCTTTTGCAAATGCTTTCCCCCAGTTATAGAATGTTTTCTCATTCTCTCCATAGTTCCCTTTTTAAAAACTGTTTGAAAGATTGTTCTATTTATGTATTTTTTGTTCTCTTCATTAATGTTTGCTTGTATCTTAAATACCTACACTTTATTTCTTCTGATTTTTTGGTTCCTAACCTCTTGTTTCAAAGGCTTGGTTCTACTTTTCCTTTTCTAAGACACTTAAAACCATATATTTCTTTGTACTTCTTCAGTTACTTCTCACTTTTTTTTTTTGTGGTACTAGGGATGGAACCCAGGGGCATTCTACCTCCGAGCTACACTCCCAGCCCTATTTTTTTATTCTTTATTTTGAAACAGGGTCTGACTAAGTTACGGAGTGCCTCACTAGGTAGCTGAGGCTGGCCATGAACCCGGATCCTCCAGTCTCAGCCTCCCAAATGCTGGGATTACAAGCATGTGCCACCACGCCCAGCTACTTCTCACATTTGTATTCTCATTATTTAGCTCTAATTATTATAGTGTAAAAATAGTTAATATGCCAAAAGGGAAAAATGAACAAACTGCTCCCACAAAACAAGAAACTATTGGAGTAACTTGGATACTGATGAAATAACTCAAGGTGGATAGAGTAGAATGGATGAAGGAAAGTGAATGAATTAAAAGGCAAACCTGAGGAACTTAACCCAGAAAACAAAAGACAAAGATGATAAGTACAGTGGTTTGTTTATTCATTTAGGTGGTCCTGGAGATGGAACCCAGGGGCATCCTACCTCTGAGTTCTACCCCACAGCCCTATTTTCCTTTTTTTTTTGGGGGGGGGGGTACTGGGGATTGAACCCAGGGGCATTCTATTTCTGAGCTACCTCCCTCTTTTCATTTGTTTTGAAATAGGGTTTAAGTTGCTGAAACTGACCTTGAACAAGTACTGGGATTATGGTGCTTCACTGTTTATTTTGAGACAGAATCTGATCCTCCTGCCTTGGCCTCCCAAGTTACTGGGATGAGAAGGAAGCAAGAGAGGGAGGGAGAATTGATCAACAGGTAACCAAAAAGAATTCCAAAAGGCATTAAAAGATTGAAGGAAAGGAGTAAAGAAATAATAGCTAAGAATTTCCCAAAGCTAAAAATGTGAGTCCACAGACTAAAAGTCCAACTGGTTATGTTTTCAAAACTCACACAAAGAAATACCGCAAAAATTTTCAAAATACTAAGAATTTCTCTTATACACTAAAAGTTTAAAACTTATTCATTACAAGATATATTGCAGAACTAAGAAAGTAAATCTGGAAAACAGTGGGATACAAGAAACAAGCCAAAGAGGAAAAAAAATTAAATATGTAAATAGTAAAAAAGCTTAACATCAAGTGAACATTTAAATTATCAACTTATCAAACAAGAAAAAGAAATGATTGAGAAGAAAAAAATGCTACAGTTCCCCCCCCACCCTGGTACTGGGGATTGAACTCAGGGGGGGTGTTCTACCTTTGAGCCATACTCCCAGCCCTATTTTTTATTCTTTATTTTGAAACCGAGTCTCACTAAGTTGCAGAGTGCCTCACTAGGTAGCTGAGGCTGGCCTCGAAACCGGATCCTCCGGTCTCAGCCTCCCGAATGCTGGGATTACAAGCGTGCGCCACTACGCCCAGCTAATGCTACAGTTTTTATTTTGTAAAGGGGACAGATGAAAATACTGTGAGTAAATATTGTTATAAACTTAAGCTTTAAATGTATATACAATTGTAAGGGTAACTGCTAGGAAATCTAAAGTGAAATAGATGACTTTGAAATTATTAGAGAAAAAAATTTTAAAAAATTAATAAAGGAAGCCGGGTGTGGTGGCGCACGCTTGTAATCCCGGCATTCGGGAGGCTGAAACCGGAGGATCCGGGTTCGAGGCCAGCCTCAGCTACCTAGTGAGGCACTCCACAACTTAGTGAGACCCGGTTTCAAAATAAAGAATAAAAAATAGGGCTGGGGGTGTAGCTCGGAGGTAGAATGCCCCTGAGTTCAATCCCCAGTACCG
>PVLC010045747.1:0-11677 GCA_004027655.1 Graphiurus murinus | reverse complement strand
AGAGATTTGGATGATTCCAGGTCTATCAGTGAACACCTATACATCTGTTGTTGTTTCTTCCAGCATTTAGAGCATCACATCTGCTGTTATTTTATGCTTCTGAATGGTTTACAATTTTCTTATATATATATTTTTTGGTTTTTAAAGGTTTTAACCACCACCATAACTTTATGTATACAATGCTTCTTAGGATATACCTAAATATTTCCATCTTCTTGTCTATCAGTCTTTTCAATATTTTTTTTTATCATTTTGGCAAATTATAACTATACACAACAGTAGTATTCACAGTGACATATTCATATATGCACACAGCATAATTCGATCTATTTCTTTTCCTATACCTCCCCTTCCTTTCACCCCCTCCCTCCCCAACACATCCCTTTCCACTACTGTACTGGTTTCCTATCTCACAAGATCCCTTTCTTTCCTTTTTTTTCTCTCTAGGTTCCACATATGAAAGAGAACATGACTTTTGGCTTTCTGGGTCTGGCTTATCTCACTTAGGATGATGTTCTCCGGTTCCATCCATTTTCCTGAAAATGACATAATTTTGTTCTACCTTTATGGCTGAATAAAACTCCATTGTGAATATATCCCACATTTTCTTTATTCCCTCTGTTGATGGACACCTAGATTGGCTACTGTGAATTGTGCTGCTATAAACATGGGTGTGCATGTATCACTATAGATTCTCACTTTAATTATTTTGGAAAGACACTGAGGAGTGGTATAGCTGGGTCATATAGAGGTTTCATTCCTAGTCTTTTGAGGAACTTCCAAATTAATTAATTTACACTCCCTCCAACAGTGTAGAAGTGTTCCTTTTCCCTACATCTTCACCAGCATTTATTATTTATATTCTTGATGATTGCCATTCTAATTGGAATGAGATGAAATCTCAGTATAGTTTTGATTTTCATTTCCCTTAAGGTTAAGATGTTGAACATTTTTTACATACATTTATTGATCATATGGTTTTATTCTGTGGGAAAAATGTCTGTTTAGTTCCTTTGCCACTTATTGATTGGATTATTTGGCTTTTTGAGTTTTTTATATATTCTGGATATTAATCCTCTGTCAGAAGCAGATTTTCTCCCATTCGGTAGGCTTTCTCTGCAACTTAGTGAGATCTCGTTTCAAAATAAAGAATAAAATATAGGGCTGGGGATGTGTCTTGGAGGTAGAATGCCCCTGAGTTCAATCCCCAGTACTGGGAAAAAAAAAAAAAAGGAATATGGAAAAGTTTACTACCAAAAGACTTATTTCAGAAGAACATTAAAATTACTTCCTTTGCAAACAAGGAAATTGATTTTCTTATATCTTTTACCTCTGTACATCTTATTTCTTCCTCAACTAGATCTCTCCCTCCACATACTCACCTATAAGTCAGTATAATCTTTAGGTAATTGTCTTAGTAAATGCTATTGGTAAAGCTTATGAGAAATAGTTAAAATGTGGATTAAGCAAAATTCCGAACTTGAGTCTTACTTTAGCAATACTTAGCATTTATGATTTGGCCACTCTTCTTTGACATCCTAGCTATGGGACCAGAGTCCTGGATTTTACTTTCCCTGATGCATGTTAACTGTGCCAATGCAAAAACAAACAAACAAACAACAACAACAACAACAACAACAACAACAACAACAAACAGGAAAAAACCAAAAAGTATTGTTACAAAGCCTTCTGGGAGGAAAAGAGAGGCTGGAGTTTTGTTCTTGGACTTTGGCATTTCTTGTTACCTGAAGGTTTTTCCCTCAAGTCCCAGGTCACACTTACTGTTTCTGGTGGCTAGTGCTTTAGGGGGCTGAGCAAAAACATAAGAGAACATCATGGGATTCTAGCTCCTGGGGCAAGTCCCATGGGAGTATGCATTCCTGATGGTGCTGAGAATATGGGCCTCAGGAAACTTACTAGAAGAACAGACCAGGAGCACCGCCTCCTCTTTCTGTCCCAAACTGGAGAGGAGCTCAGGAAAGGTGCTGGGATTGCCCAGGTGGCTACATGCCTTCCTCTCAGTCAGTGGAGCTTGGTTGTTTTGCTTCAAGTTGTAGTTATTTTCCCTTTTCTCTTTGCGGAGGGAGGACTAGAGTTCATCATAGTTGGGAGTGGGGGACTAGTGAAGGGGGTGGGGGAGAGAGAAGGAGGAGGTGACTATGGGGAGGTAGAGAAGGGGTAGCTCTAAGTGTCCTGCAAGGTTAACCACAGGGTTTTCTTTCAGGGCATTTTGGGGGCGGGTACTGGGGATTGTACCTAGGGACACTCTACCTCTGAGCTACACTCCTATCCTTTTTTATTTTTCAACAGGGTCTTGCTAAGTTACTGAAGCTGGTGTTGAACCTGCAATCCTCCTATCTCTGCCTCCCAAGTACTAGGATTACTAGTGTGTGCCACTCTGACCAGCTCAGGGAATCTTGTTCTACCCACAAGAATGCTGTAGATTCCCAAATAATGAGCTCCAAGGTTGGGGAGAGGGCAGTGGGTGACAATTGCATAGCTGGTGTAGTGGACGGTTTGCTGAAAAATGTCTTTGTTATCTTGAGAGGCTGGAGTAGGTATCTAATTGTTTTAATTTGCTTGAGGGATATATGATACATATGCATGCTACTGTTGCCATTTTTTCTCAGTCCTCTGATGCCATCTCATTCATCATTAATTTCTCAAAATTATCTTTGACAGCTACTACAATGTTTGAAGCTGGAAAGGACAAAGTTAATCCAGATGAGTTTGCTGTGGCACTGGATGAAACTCTTGGAGACTTTGCATTCCCAGATGAATTTGTCTTTGATGTTTGGGGAGCCATTGGTGATGCCAAACAAAGATGAGTTTGATGTGAATGACCCATCTCCTCTGAAGAAACGAACTGTTGTTCTACAAACAAACAAGCTTCATAAGAACTCTTTTGGACACCTTTACAAACTCTAGTTTTATGGATATGGAATAAATTCTTTGAAATATAATTTTGATTTCTGGGTACTTTTTAATGCAGTTGTTTTTACAGTATTTGTGAGATAAATTAACTAAAATGAACTAAAAAAAACCTAAAATTAACTAAAAATCCATTTAATATTCATCGACAAGTTTTTAAAATAAAGATTTGAGGAGTACTTCTCATAGGCGGTTTTGCTGCTATTAACACCTAGCCTTTGTCCTCCACATTAAGTAGTTGATTGCAATAGTTTTTGCCTTGCAAAATCTTATTGTAATGAAAGTTAGGACTGGAGCATGATTTACCTCAGCACATCTTCGTTTTGTTATACTAGCATGACTAGGATATGTTGGGAAAATGAAATGTGAACTATCCCTACCAAAGGTGTGGAAACATTGCTTTTTATCCAGTGAGTAAGGGAAGGAAGACTCCTTTTGCCTGTTGTTTTCTACGATACACTTTCTTTTTTTAAAACAAAGATTAATTTTATTTTTGCTTTTTTGTAATTGTTCTTAAGACTGTGGTTGAGGGCAGGTGTAGTGGCATGCACCTACAATCCCAGCAAATCTGGGGGTTGAGGGAGGAGGATCAAAAGTTCAAGGCCAGCCTGGGCAATTTAGGGAGACCCTGCCTCAAAATAAAAAAAACAAAACAAAACAAAAAAGGCTAGGAATGTAGCTCAGTTGTATAGCACCCCTGTGTTCAACTCCCAGTATTGCAAAACAACAAAACAACAACAGCAACAATGACACAAACCAACAATAACAAAAACCTTGAGGTTGGAATCTCTTGTGCTTTGAGGATGAAAAAGAGGCAGGTATGGTGGTGCACACCTGTAATCCCAGTACTTGGGAGGCTGGGACTGGAGGATCACAGGTTCAAGGACAGCTGCAGCAATTTAGCGAGCCCTAGTTTCAAAATAGGGTTGAGGACATAACTTGGAGGTAGAATGCTCCTGGGTTCATTTCTTAGTAACTAACACACACACACACACACACACACACACACACACCACATACATGGAGGAAGGAGTAGAGTTACTTGCATTTGATTTTTTTTGCAGTTCTTAAGATATTATTTCTTTTTTTCCCCACAGCTTTTCTGTTACCCGTTATAAGCACTCTGGGGAAGGTTTTATAGTCTTTGTAGCACTTTTCTTTTGAAAGATATTTACTCAAAATCACTATGTTTGAGAAAAAAAATTTGGGGGGTTAAAAAGCCATCCTTTTCAGCCTCCTAAACTTTAGAGGAGATATTATCAGAAATAGATTTCTCCCTAGTGGAAATAAAGGAGGAAAGGAGATTTGAGAAAATGTATTAGTCCATTATTTTAGAGTTCTAACATACTCCCTTTAAACCTTACATTATTGAGAAAATTGAGGATAAACGACAGTCTTATCACTCTTATTTGACATTTTACTGATGTAAGAGAAATGGAAATGAATGGTTTCAACATAGATCATTTAATAAGGCGGAACATGGTGTGACCAAGCATTCTTCTAAAGTTTTCGATGAAAACTGCTATGTGCTGCCACAGTAATCAGAAATAATAACCTGGGAGAGATGTAGACTAGGAAATCAGAATTGCACCCTTTTCATGCTGGGTTATTGCTCAGATAACTGTTGTTTTCTGGTAAAACGTTACTTTTACTGCTGCCCACTCCCTTGCCACATAAGTTTAATGCTATGAAGCTAATAGAAGCTAATATTAATCTGAAACCTGCACTGAAGTGTTTTAGTCATTAATGTATAACCAGAGTAGTTTAAAGAATATGGATTCTTTTATTGCCATTGCTCATCATTTGGAAACCAGATCCAGCTCAGGTTGTAATTTGTTGGTATTTGTTTAGTGGGTTTCTTTTGGAGGTTTCAAAGATACCTGATCTTAATGCTATCTCTCTAGAAAAAGAAAGAAAGAGAGCAAAAAGAGCTGATATTTCTCAGAAATAGAAAAGTTATTGAATGACTTAGAAGACCCATAGAAACAGTTTAGACAACAAAATATATATTTTTTGGCACTGTGTCAGATTTAAAATGATTCGTTGTTATTCTTATTCTGTTTTTTCTATTTTTTATTTTTATTTTTGCTGTACTAGGGATTGAACCCATGGGCGTTCTACCTCCGAGCCAAACCCCCAGCCCTATTTTTTATTCTTTATTTTGAAACCGGGTCTCACTAAGTTGTGGAGGGCCTCACTAGGAAGCTGAGGCTGGCCGCGAACCCGGATCCTCCGGTCTCAGCCTCCCGAATGCTGGGATTACAAGCGTGTGCCACCACGCCCGGCTCTTATTCTGTTTTTGAGATGGTGTCTTGCTACATTGTCCAGGCTGATCTCAAGCAACCCTTTTGTCTCAGCTTTCTAAATAGATGGGATTATAGGTGCAGGCCACCTTGCCTGGCTGACTCATTACTACTGATGGGTGTCAGTTCCTTCTTTTTGGGGGGCATGCATGAAGACTGACACTTGGTGGTGTGATTTATGGGATGTCATCCTAACAATGATCTTTCTAGATATTTGATGTGTAAGGTACCACTATCCATGCACAGCTTAACTGTTCTTGTCTGTTCTTGTCTGTGCATTCAAAGAACCATTGTTGTTTCTGAGAGCTTCAGCTGGGCACCACAGATCCTTGATATACTAACAGGTTTTTCCTTGAAATGTTCCTCTCTCTGACATCTATTGCTAAACTGATAAGGTCAGTTTCTTATGTCATTTTGTTCTCATACCTGAAAATACATTTATTTGTGAACTTTGTAAAAAAAAAAAAAAAAAAAAAAAGGAGCCAGGTCTATTTTTAGTGCAGTCATGTAAGTGTGGGCTACTCTTCTGCTGCTATGATGAGGCAAATCATTTTTTAAAAAATACATTCCATTTCATTAGCATCCCTACACTTTTCAGGCCTTTTTTTTTCCCACCCGAATTATGGTTATTTTATTTGTTCTTGGTTTCCTCCCATGCAAAACAACATGTTTTCCCAGTGGTCACTAAGAGCTCACAATGTGTTTTCTTTGATTGTGGAAGAAAATGCAGATGATGATTGAACCTTGGGCCCAACAAAGCCATGAACATGGCTCGTTCCTGATCAGATGTACATGTTTTGAGGACTATAAATAGGTATATTTTGGGCCTCTGTGATACTTCAAGAACATAATGATATAATTTCATGAGGTGAAGCTGTTTACAAATTCAATGATAAAAGGAGTAATCAGCCTCTGCTTGGAGCTGCTATATCCAATAGTATAATGTGACTGATAATGAAAAAGAGATCACAGTCTTCCATATACTTTACAATATTTTCCTCCCTAACTTTAGCAAATACACATTTCCCAAGTCAGGTATGGTTCATTGAGACTCATGTTAGTGTGTGTGTGTGTGTGTGTGTGTGTGTGTGTGTGTGTGTGTACTGGGGGTGGAACCCAAGGACATTCCACCTCTGAGTTATACACCTAGCCCTTTTTTTTTGAAAACAGAGTCTCTTTAAGTTGTTGAGACTGACCTCAAACCTGTGGTCCTCTTGTTTCAGCCTCCCACATATTGGGATTACAGACATGTGCCACCGTGCCTGGCTCAGCATAGGCATATTTGCTAAATAAATTTCATCTGCAAAATGGAGTGTTCAACATAATGGTTTTTTAAAAAAGAGCATGGCTACCCACCAAAGATGTAAAAGATTGAGCATATAATGGTCTTTTCACTCTCTGAGACATCTAAAAATGCACTGATACTATAGCATTGCTATTTCTGTGGTGGAGGTGCTAGGTTAGAGGCCAGTCAAGTGTTTTGCTGAAGCTCTTAGTGAATGAAGAGGAAGATGATGATATTCAACTCCTGGTCTCATGTAGTAGTACCCTGTGTAAAAGACATATTTATCTTCTCGACATAGAGTGAAGGGAATATCAGAATAATTACAAGTCCTTACACACATCGTGGTTGTAAAATAGTTCTAAGTTTGTGAAGTGTACAAAGTGGCACAGCCTGTCCCTACACTATTACTTGAAAACTTAGTTCTAAGAAATGACGCCTAGCTGTTTCTTAGAGGCTGGAAGTTGAATATGACATTCTCATTTCAGGCAGAGACAGTAGGTCTCCATAAGACTTAGGCATAGATATTTTTAAAGCACTAGTGAAAAGGAGAAATTAAAAAATATTTCTAAGAGTTGTTTTGAGTAAACATTTAATATTTTGAACCATTTGTGCTATAGCATAGTATCAACTATATATAGGTGAAATATCTTACATTTTTGGTGAAAAAATGATTTTTTTAAATAAAAATTATAGCACATTTTTTGTGTGTGTGGTACTGGAGATTGAACCCAGGGATATTCTACTTCTTAGCTACACATCCAGTGCTATATTATTTTTTATTTTGAAATAGGTTCTCACTAAGTTGCTGAGGGCCTCGACAAATTGCTAAGGCTGGCCTTGAACCATCACCCTCCTGTCTCAGCCTCCCAAGTACTGGGATTACAGGCATGCGTCACTATATTCAGCTTATAACATGTTTTAAAATGTTTTTTGAGATTGAATTTTGGAGATCTATTAATCAATACGTGAAATTGTAAATTATATTTGATACTGTTCTAGAATATATTATTTACTATATTATTGCTTATAGATACACAAATGTAGTCCCATGTTGATCAAAAGTAAATTACTTGTTAAACAATAATTTTATATTTCTTATATTTAAAATAGGTTTCCTTAAAATAAAAAACCTTTTCAAGAAAAAGAGGGTATTTTTGTCATAAAAAATTGGGAGTTTGGTAATTTTAGTTTTTTTTAATATTGTTTGGGCAAATGAGAGGAATACCACTGTGATTGTTCAGCCTTTTAAGTTTTTAGCATACTTTTGGTATGTTTTTTCTTAGCATATTTTGTGTTAAGGTATAACCTTCAAGGTCTCTCTAGGTAGTGTAAGACAAAAGAGTCATAAGCTGTTTCAGGCATAAGATGGAAGTTTACCCAGGTGGACACTTTCTCCTTTATTACTTCCTTCAACAAATTTCATGGTAGAAGTTTCAAATAATAGTGTGAATTAATAAGGAGAATCATCAGCTTTTAGGTAGTTATGCCTTTTGGATTTATTTTCTTCTTGATATAGTTTGAAGGCCTCTTATAGTCAGATATGGAATGTACCTCGAAAAGCTCAGTCATGAGGTTTGTAATCTCATTAGTAGATAAATCCATTATAATAATAAACGTAAGAAATCATTGTAATTGGTTTACCTGGGTGGTAACCTAGGCCTGTGGGGTGTAACTGGAGAAGTAGGTCCCTGGGGGTGTGGCCTTGTGGATTATAGGTTCCTCCTCCCCCACTCTCTCTCTTGTTTCTGGCCTCCATGGTGTAGAGGGAAACCTAAGGCGTGCGCTGTCTCTCTCTCTCTCTCTCTCTCTCTCTCTCTCTCTCTCTGTCTTTGTCTCTCTCTCTCTCCTTCCTGCCACCATGCCCTGAGCATCAGACCTTGGCCTTACATGGACTAAACCCAGAACCTCCAAAAAAACTGAGCAAATAAATCTTCCTTTCTCTAAATTGTGTCATCAGTTGCTTTGGATTATAGCAATGAGAATGTTGACCATGACAAGGCCCTATCAGAGCTGTTATAAATCCTTACAAATATCATGTTAATCCCAAACCTTTGGGGATTAGACCCAGGAGTCTGCATCTGGAAACATTCTGCAAGCAACCTTGTTGGAGGTGAATCATGGAGCTTCACTTGGAGGTCTCTGAAGGTGCTGGCCTAGCACTGTGGTGGAAGATAGATAGGATTTCAAGAGCTTATTCTCTGTCAGGTAAGCAGAGGCATAAAAGATTTCTAATAAAGTTGGATGTGGTGGCATATACTTGTAATCCTGGTACTTGGGAGGTTGAGACAAGAGGATCACAGATTAAAGACCAGCCTTAGCAATATAGCAAGGCCCACAGCAACTTAGTGAGACTCTGTTTCAAAATGAAAAATTAAATAGAGCATGGTTATAGTTTAGAGGTAGAATGCCCCTAGGTTCAAACTCCAGTAATTAACACACACACACACACACACACACACACACACACACACACACAGATAATTAGTGTTTCATGGATGGAAGATAGTGTAGAAAAAAGCTATATGTGACACTAGTATTTATTTTAATTTTTACAAAGTAGCTGAGTTTTAAAATGTGACTTGGTATGCTGGAAGAATTTCTTGCCTTAGCAAAATAAACTTTTTTTAAAATATAATTTTATTAGTACATTTTCTTTCTTTCTTTTTTTTTTTGTGGTACTGGGGATTGAACCCAGGAGTGTTCTACCTGTGAGCTACAGCCCCAGTCCTATCTTATTTTTTATTTTGAAACATGGTCTCACTAAGTTTCGGAGGGCCTCACTAAGTTGCTGAGGCTGGCTGCAAACTTGGGATCCTCCTGCCTCATCTTCCCAAGTACTGGGATTACAAGCATGTGCCACTATACACCATGCCTGGCTATTGGTGCATTATAACTATTCATCATAATAAAGTTCAAAGTGATAGTAATGTACATGCATATAGCACTTGGTGAGTTTCCCTTCAGATCCCACCCATTCCTACCTCTTCCCTGTACATGTTATTGAAATTGGCATTGATAATATATATACAGATTATATATCAGTATATATGTGATTATATATAATATGTATGATTAGTGTTGTGGTACTGGGGATTGAACTCAGAGCTGTTCTATCTCCAAGCCACACCCCCAGTCCTATTTTATTTTTATTTTTTATTTGGAAACAGGGTCTTGCTAAGTTGCTGAGGGCTTCACTAAGTTACCGAGGCTGGCTTCAAACCTTTAATCCTCTTGTCTCAGCCTCCCAAGTACTGGAATTACAGGCATGCACCACCATGCCCATATAATTTCATATATGTACATAGAATTATTTGAAGTGTTTCTTTCTTCAAGTCTCCTGCCGTTTTCTCCTTTACCCCCTCTCCATTGTTTCACTGGGGTTTCTTACCCTTTGTCTGGAGTCTCTTTTGTTTCCCAGTTTCTCTCTAGCTTCCTCATGAGAGAAAACATGTGACCCTTTTCTTTCTTTCTTCCTTTCATCTTTCCTCTTCTTTCTCCTCCTCCTCCTTATTCTTATTTTTATTATTCTTATTCTTCTTTTTAGTTGTGGCTCTGGGGATTGAACCCAGGGGCATTCTACCTAAAAGCTACATCCTCAGCCCTATTTTATTTTTATTTTGAAACAGGATCTCTATAGGTTGATGAGAGTCTTACTATTTGCTGAGGCTGTCCTCAAACTTGCAATCCTCCTGTTTCAGCCTCCCAAGTACTGGGAATTACAAACATGCATCTCCATACCCGGCTGTGACCCTTCACTTTCCGAGTCTAGCTAATCTCACTTAGCAGAATATTGTCTTAGTTGCATCCATTTTCCTGCAAATGACATTATTTTGTTCCTCTTAAAAATGGTTGAGTAAAATTCTATTATGTGTATATACCACAGTTTTGTAATTTATTCATCTGTTGATGGACACCTAGGCTGGTTCCATTATTTGGCACTTGTGAATTGTGCTGCTATAAACATGGATATGCATATATCAATATAATATTCTGACTTTAGTCCCTTTGGAAAGATACCCAGGAATGGTACAGCTGGATGATATGGTGGTTTATTCCCAGTTGTCTGAGGAACCTCCACACTGATCTTCATAGCAGCAACACTAATTTGCAATCTTACTAACAGTGTGTAACTGTTCCTATTTCCCCACATCCTCACCAGCATTTATTATTGTTTGTATTCTTGATGATTGCCATTCTAAGTGGGGTTAGATTGGGATCTCAGTGTAGTTGATTGACACTGTGGAGTAACCCAGGTGATGGTTTTGCCTCAGTTTACATACAGTATTTGATGCTTACTGATGATACAAATGAATACTGCTCCTTACCTACTCTTGTTAGTATTTTATCCCATTTTAGTTTTGCAGATGAAGATCCTCTGAAACAATGGTTTCCAAGGAACATTTTTGCTTTTAGTACAATAGAATTGGCATGCATGATTAACTTGGCATTTCTTAATGACAGTAATTTCAGTGGGTACTGTGGTGTTTTCATGGTAGAAAAGCTAAGCTTGTAAAATTGCTGCATGAATTCTCCTCGGATGGGTTTTCTCTTAGCATCCTTTCACGTGGGGAGTAGGTATTGAACATGCTTTATGCTTTATCATCTCATGTGTCACCTAAAAATTTATAATTTAAAAAATTATAGATCCACTGAATAAATTTAGCCTCAGAAGAGTAGTTTCCCTAGAAGTTAGAATTTCTATCCCTATGTGGTTCAGATGGGTTACTGAATACATAATTTGATTTGTTTTAATTTTAAAACAGCTTTTCAGAGAAAAATAAACAGAAATATAAAAATGAAATAAACCAAAGACTCACTCTCTTCCTCATAAAACAAAACATGATCTTACCTCTTCTGCAATGACCCTGGAGGAAAATGAGGATATAAAATTCTGTGTATTTAAAGAATGGTGGAAGAACTGTGCAATATTTTATCTTTGGGTGAGGGATAAGAAGAACATTGTGACCATCTTCCTGCAATGTCCTTTTCTCTTCTTGGACTCACTCCATCCTTTGCTGACTCTCCCTTTTATATCTAACCTTCATCATGGGGGTTTCTGTCCCCCACTCTACTCTCTTTTCTTGGTGGACTCATTTGTTCCCATGCCTTTAACATCATTATATTAGTGGTTCCCAAATTCACATCTCCTGTCTAGACT
>PVLC010045746.1:0-11691 GCA_004027655.1 Graphiurus murinus | reverse complement strand
TGGAACAGGTAAGATTAGGGCTGGAAGATGAACTGGGCAGAAGATGAACTGGGATGCTGCTGGGACAAAGTGATAAGTTTCCACAGGGAACTCTGGCTGGCATGGTTCTTTGGAGTTCTTGTACTTGGAGGAAAGGCCCTGGGTTCTTCTGTGACAGTCAGTGGCTGTGGTCTCCGAGAAATGGCTGTGACCTCACGCCAGGCAGCTGTCATTAGCCGAGAGCTAGTCTGGGAGGGGGTTTAGCCGAGAGCCATCTGCCGTGACACTTCTGCAGCTGGGAAAATGAGTCCTCTGTCCTCGAGGGGGATTAGGTTGAGAAAGGTTATGAATCTGAAGCACGAGAAATCAATTCTTGCCATCAGATGGCAAAATGTGAACATAGCCCTGGCTCCAAAGCAGTAGTAGCTAGAGAGCTTTCATGAATTAATTCAATTTATTGTAAATATTCTGAGAGATGGTGAAAACAGAGAAGATACGTCTAGTAGCTTTGTGTTTATCCTGCTTCCATAAACACTGTGGGGTAGGCCACTCTGTCATGTCATCTTCCCGTTCTATCTGCAGACATCGCACTTACTTACTTAAAATTTATAGTCTTCATTTTGTTTTATTTAAAAAAGAATTAGGTCCTCATAATGTCAGCTCTGACTCTTTCTCTTTGCAGCAAGGACTTATACTGGCAATTAGATTGGAGGGGGGTATTAATGAATATTGTGCTGTATCCTTTTTTTCCCTTCTTCTCAGAAGTATAGACTTAGAAAAGCTCACTGGAATTTTTTTTTTTTTATTGTCATCCTATGATTCAATTCCTCCATACAAAGCTGGAAGAAGCAAGCTCCTTTTGCTAATCTTTAATCATCTTATTGAATCCTATCAGTCACCCAGAAATGGTGACAGCCACATTCATTCTGAGCAAGCACTAGGGGCAGAGAAGGGTTTCTTTCAGCTTTGATTCCACGGGAATGAATGCCAAGCTCAGTGCAAACAATTTCTTTTATGATTATTCTAATCCCGGAAGAAAAAAACGAACAGCCATGTCTAGTGTAAAGAATTAAACTTTAAAGACCAACAATTCCCAGACTTTGTTAACTATTCCCGAAGGCTCTGGGAAGCTGCGTTTGTTGGACCCAGGGGAATTGGGTCAGTTATTGGGCCCAATTTGCAGTGTGGGGTCCAGCCGTCTTTTGAGAGACGGTTTCAAATCTGGAGAGTCATGCTGTGTATTTATCACCTCCACCACTATATATGTATTTTTTTCAGATAAAATCAATAGAAAAATAGACATTAAGCCTTAGAGGGGGTGAATGAAGGATTCCAGTTTTTCCTCTTTGCTTTGAAGTAGATGTTCTAAAATATACCCCCGTCATCACTGTTCAGAGAAACTGCCCAGTCTTCCAGAAACCCACAAAAGACCCTGCAAAGTTGACATAATTAGTAGCCACATTATGTTCCTTCGGGTGAGGAAGACAAAACCATATTTCAAGCTGTATGGTATTAAAGAATTGCATTCACTAGAATACAAGATCCAAGTTGTGGTATGAAGAGCAGGTCGCCCCTGGCATCCCTGTGTTTAACCCACAGAAGCAGTTTGGATCCGCCTGAGGGACGCTCACTTCCTTCCCTCTAGTGGAGTCAGTGAGGTGCGGAGTTGATCAAAACTCTGCTCCATTGTCTGGAAGCTGTGTGATGGTGGGAAAGTTTCTTGACCCCTCTGAACCTCATCGTTCGATCTAAAATAGAGGGCAGCTTGTACTGTACAAGTAATCCCAGCACTTGGGAGGCTGAGATAAGAGGATCACAGGTTCAAAACCAGCCTCAGTAGCTTTGCGAGACCCTGTTTCAAAATTTTAAAAAAAATCAGACTGGGGGTGTAGCTCAGAGGCAGAATGCCCCTGGGTTTGATCCTCAGTACCACAAAACAATAAATAAATAAATAAATAAATAAATAAACAAACACATACATGCATACATACATAATAAATAAGAGAGGATAGTGACATAGTCTGTTGGTGGTTTGCAAAAATCAGTTGACAGATATCTTAATAAAGTTGTTAAAATGAAATCCCCATGATCCTGGGGATCCCTGAACCCCAGTGGTAGCCAGTGGTTGGGTCCAAGTTAAAATGAAGACTTGCAGACATTGAGCCCAACAAGGGGGCCGATGAGGGCAGGTGAGGTGAGATGGGCAGGAGGCTTGGGGTGTCCTGTTCATTTGTTTCTGCCCTTCGTCCTAAGCGTCTTTTAATATGATGATGTAAGAGAGTGGAGGATTGCCAGGAGCAAAAATATTAGGTGGATCAAATGCATGATAGTACGGTCCCTCTGCTTTCTGCATCCATTAGTAGTCAATTCAACATGGTTGACAGAGCTTCAGAAAACAATGGAAAATGAAGGATTCTGATGACCAACTGAACAGCCATTAAGAGAAAAGCCAGAAACTGATACTGGTTGGCAATTAAAGGCCATTGATACAGTTCGGATCTTACGGGTGTTCCCCAAAGGCCCATGTGTGAAAGAATTGGTTCCCAGGGTGATACTATTGGGAGGTCTTGGAAACTTTAGGAGGTGAGGCCTAAACCTCTGAAATCTTGAATCTTTTCTCCTTATAAGATGACTGTCACAGTATTTTGTTACAGTAACAAAAACTGACTAACACAGGTGTTTAAATTACTTAAAATTAAAATATGTATTGCACAAAAAATACTTCCCCCACTAACTAGCAGGTAGGACTCAGAAGGGTGACCAAGTCAGATATAGATAAAGCAAAGACCCTACATTTTCTCTGCTCTCCTAAGTTGGAGTGTGAATTAAAAGTTTAATAAGATCCTCAAAGCCTTATTTCTGGGAAGCGGGTCTGGTCCCAGAGTAATGAGGCAGAAAGGCACATGGATTGAAGGCATATTTTCTTATTTTGTATATCTTATGCTTTTAAAAATGATTTCCAAATCAGGACAGGGAAAGGTGCAACACTTAGAAATGTTTGGAGAGGCAATTTTTCTCTTTCACCCCTTACTTCCTGGGGTCCTTTCACTTTTCCCCTTTTTCCATACCTGTGTTATTCACATTTAAATTCCAGCTGATAGTTGCATGAGCTTCTTCTATTCCTGCCTCTGTGGATTTTATGTTCCTATCATCTGTCCATTAAAAGAAGCATTTTCAGCTGGGTATGGTGGTGCACACCTGTAATTCCAGCTTTTGGGAGGCTGAGACAGGAGGATCGCAGATTTGAGGCCACCCAACAACTGAGCAAGATCCTATTTTGAATAAGAAATAAAAAAAGGGCTGGGGGTGTAGCTCAGAGGTAGAATGTCCCTGGGTTCAATCCCCAGTACCACAAAAACAAGTATTTTCTTTTCCTTACAGCTTTGTAACAGCTCTTTACATAAAGTATTATCCTGTGTGCCATGTAGGTTGCAAACATTTTTTTTACAGCTTGTTGGCTAGTATTTAATTTTGTTTATGATGTCTTTAGCCTCTAACTAGCTATAAATTTTGATTAGTCAATTTAATCAACATTTTTCTTTTATGACATGTGGGTTTTATGTTATGCTTGGAAAGAACTTCCAGTCCGCAATTAGAGGAACTTTCTTATATTTTTAAGTATGTCTTTGTAATATTTAAGTCTGCATCTCTGAGAATGGTCAAGAGCTCACAGGTGATCCTGGGGGGTCCAGGAGGACCCAGCTGTGTGCATTCCACTCAGGAGACCCTACTGGAAGCTCGGCACTTGCCAGAGGAAATTCTGTTCCTTCTTAGCTATTGGTAGCAATTTTTTGGCACCTCTTTAGCTGATGGGTGTAAATTTCTTTGGGGAGGAATCTCCAAGGGAAGAGGATTGAGTTGCTGGGCTGAGAATTCTCATTCCTTGTGCTAAACACACACGCATGCACCCATGCACACCCACTCCCACATACATGCACACCCACCCACGTGTCTGTTTGTTTCTGCAGTCTGTTTGTATATTTCCCTGTTGCCACTTGTCTTAATGCCTTGCTGTCTCGTCAAATGACAGCTTAGGTAAAGGTTAAGCTCTAAAGTAGCTCATAGGAATGCAATTTGAGGTGGACAAAATTGCTGTTGAAAATCCCTTCAGTTGACTGTAAACTGCGGTGCTGGGCTCAGCAGCTCAGCCAGTCAATTTATCCTCCGTTGCTAGATCTAATCTCTGCTTTTCCACATTTCAGTACCGGGGGAGAGGATGGTTTTCTTTAGGGGCAGTGTGGTAGGCGATAGGTATGTCTCGAATGCTTGGCCCAGCAGCTGAGACTGTGGGAGCAAGTAGTTCCATCTCCTGCCCATTCCCGCACCTGAGAAGGTGGGTGCTTTGCTGGCACTGTGTATAGTCTGCTAGAGCTCCCAAAATAAAGTACCACAGCCTGGGGGCTTAAACAACAGGAATTATTTCCTCATAGTCCTGAAGGCTGAAGTCCAAGGTCAGGTGTCAGGTGATTTGTCAGCAGGTCTCTCCGATCTCCTCTTCTGAGGAGGATGACAGTTGTATTGGATCAGGACTCTAGTGACCTCGTTTTACCTTAATTACCTCTTTTAAAACTCTATTTCCGGATATGGTCACATTCTGAAGTATTGGGGGTTAGGACTCCACAATATGAATTTTGAGGGGACATAGTTCAGCCCTAACACTGTTGAAATCTCTCAAACAATCTCCTAGTCTAATTTTTCTCTCCCTCTGTCTCTTTCCTCTGCCTCCCTAGGTATGTCTACATATATGTATATATGCATCTATCTATCAATCACCTATCTTTGTATCTGTCATTGATTTATCTACCTACTCTATCTCCATATCTATAATTGATCTATTTATCTACCTTCTCTGTATCTATGTATCTATCGTTGATCTATCATCTACCTTCATATCTATTACTGATCTACCATCAATATTTTCTGTATCTATGTATCTCTCATCTCTCATCTATCCTTCTCCTCCTCCTCCTTCTTCTTCTTCTTTCTCTCCTCTCTTCTCCTCCTCCTCCTCTTCTCCTTCTTTCTCTCCTCCCTCCTCCTTCTCCTCCTCCTCCTCCTTCTCCTCCTCCTCCTCCTCCTCCTCCTCCTCCTCCTCCTCCTCCTTCTTCTTCTTCTTCTTCTTCTTCTTCTTCTTCTTCTTCCTTCTCTGTCTCTCTCTCTGTCTCTCTCTCTCTTTCTCTCTCTCTCTCTTCCCCAGAGATCATTAGTGGAAAGAAAACCACATAGATATCCTCACTTAATTTTTATAATACTCTAAGAGATATTATTATTTACATTCTACATGTGAAGAAACAGAATATCTTGAGGTTAGATCATTATTTCAAAGTCTCATAAATTAAGTGGCAAAGCTGAGATTTGAACCTGTGTCACCTGGCTCTAGAACCTATGCTCTTATGCACAAAAAGAGACCACTGTATCAAATCATTTTAACTGCACATTTCTTTTTGTGATAAAATTTTTGTCCACATTTTGTAGGCTTTAAAATTAGTTCTTTATGCTATTTTCTAGTTAATTAATCTGTTACTATAGTTCTTTTATCTTAATTACAAAGATTATTTCATCTTTTCAGAGTTATTTATGAGTGCTTTTAAACTCCTAGGTTGGATTAGGGTGCAACATTTTGGTGCTTTATCTTCATTTTATTGTCAGAGAATTTGGTATGTTCAATTGTTATCTACCTACTTATCTGACTTTGTTAAAATTTTCTTAATGGAACAGTCTATGAACAATTTCTACAAGCAGCCCATGGACATTTAAAAAAGATTTTCGTTTTACACAAAATAGTGTGTCTACTCAATAAAACTTATTGTGTGATTAAAATGCTCTAATATTAACTTTCCATCTATTATATTTGTTAAATTCTGATATGTTTTGAAGCTCATTGTAATCTTATCACCATAACCTTAAATTTCTAAGTGTTTTTGCTTTAAGCATGTTTGTATGATTCGGTTTAGTGTGACAGTGTTTATGACTATTACAACTTCTTTAGAGATATTATTTTTTATCAGTAAAATTTCTTAGCCTTACTTGATGTTTTTGACCTTAAAATGTACTTTATGTGATATTAATATTTTTTTGCCATCTGTCATTGTTAACACTTTCCTGATATATCCTTGGTCACTTCCTATTTTCCAATTTTAAAATTACATTGCTTTGGGTATAGACCTTAAAAATAGCATTTAGCTGATACAAGGCATAGCAAGGGGGAATAACTTGAGCCATGTACACCATTGTTATGATTAATGATATATTTAATCTATTTCCTGCCACCTTATTTTATATTTTCTGTTTACTATGATTTCTTATTGCTTTCCCTTCTCACTTTTCCTGCCTCTTCCCTTTTGATCATTAATTTCCTTTTTCCCTTCCACTAGCAATATGAAATATTACACCTAAATGTTATTCTAGTAGTGCCTGCCCTTGAATTATTGAAAGTGTATTTTATCCTGCATTCTTCTACCAAAGTTAAAAATTACGTATTATCCATAACTACCAGTCCTTGCAGAAGCCAAGAATTTTAATATGCATTTACTTACCTTTTCTTATCACTTGGGTTAAATTACATGACCTAAAATGTTATTCATATTTCCTCTTCTTCCATTAATTTCTTTAAAATATTTTAAAACTTACTAACAGTCAATATTATATGAAATGGTAAGGATTGGGGGTTGTAAGCAGTTTTAATACCTAAAAGGAGTGAGTTTTTCATAGAAACAGAATCAATAGTATATCTATCAATCATCTATATCTATCTATCTATCTATCTATCTATCTATCTATCTATCTATCTATTTTAAATATTGCCATACTACATTTTATTTTTAATTTTCAGCGACTTGATGAATTGGGGCATTTTCTTCATACTGGTATCTTGCTGAGCTTCTTGTATCTGTAATTTATTTTTTTCACAAATGTTGGAAATTTATAGTCATTGTTTTTCCAAAAATATAGCTATACCAACATGGTTGCTTTTTCTTGATTCTTAAGTTACAAGTTTTCTTCCAGCCTCTAGAATGTCACTTGGCATTTATTTTAGTTAATTTTGCCTGGTGACAAATTATTTTAGTTTTTAGTTACTGAGAATATCTTTATTTCAGTATAATTCCTTTAAAAGGTTTTCATTAGATATGTAATTTAGAGTTAAAAGCTTGTTTTTTCTTTAAGCAGTTCATAGATATGTCCCATTGTCTTCTAGCCTCCGTGACTTTTGATGAGAAACCCATAGTAATCAGAAAGTAATCAGAATAGCTTTTTTTTTTTTTCTGGGTAAATTTTATATTATTTCTCTCCTCTTACATTTTTAAAACTACATGTGATTATTGGAAACTAAAATTATTGTATGCTCTGGTCTTTTTAGCAATTATAAATGTCATTCGTATAACAACAGTAGTGTAAATGGCAGAGGATACCATGAACTATATTGTTATAGAGCTTCTATGAATGCTTTCAGCATGCTTGAGGTCCAAAGAGAGAGGATGCACTAATTTCAAAAATGTTCAACAATATACATTGTTCAAGGAGAAAAGAGAGGAGCAAGGTCTTCACGCTTTCCGAGGTCAGAGAATGTCTAGGATTTTAAAAATTTATCAGTGCATTGTAATTTTACACGATAGTGAGATTCATAGTGATACATTCACACATGCACATGACATTATTTGGTCTGTTTCCTTCCCCATACCTCCCTTTTATTCCCTTCCCCCTCATGGGGTTCTTTTACAGAGGAGAAACAAAGCTTGGGTTGAAAATGATGACAAGGAGCTTGTCATGGTGGCCAGGAAAAAGTCAGGAGAAAGGACCAAGCTGTGATGAGGATGGAGGCTATGCAAAGAGAGGCTGGGAGGACAGATGTAGAGGTCCTGGGAACCTACTGAAGATGAGGGGGCTGTGGGACGTTACAGGGCACCACCTGAAGCCCTAGAAAGGAGAGGGTGGAGAACTCTGGAATGGTTTGGGCTTGTGATGTGCCTCAAGAACACCGTGTGTTGAATGCATGGTCTTCAGTGCAGCAAGGTTCTGAGATGGGACATGGCCTTGAGGACTGTATCTGTCCCTGACATCTTTCTGTCTCTTTCTCTGCTGCCATGAGCTGTGAGCAGCCTTTTTCTGCTTTGTTCCCTACTGCAGCCATTTTTTTGTCTTGGAGCCAGCCAACCATGGACAGAACCTCTGAAACTTTTAAGCCCAAAGAAACCTTTCCTCCTCTAAGTTATGCTTGTCAGGTATTTATCACAGAGATGGAGACGCCGACTAAAATAGATGGTATAGCAAAGCCGGCTGGTGCCATGAGCCTCAAAGAGGAAAAGGAATGGTTTGTAGAAGAGCCAAGGGAGAATGCTGATCCATCTGATGATGCAGAGATCTAGAAAAACGATCAGTTACAGCTCAGTGGGTCTGAGAAGTCAACATCCCCAGGGAAGAGCCAATTTTTAAAATTTTTTTTTTTTTTTTTTTTTTTGGTGAGGGCTTAAAAATTCTTGTTTTTAGTAGACAAGAATCCAGCGGGTTCTAAAGAAAGGTGAAGAGGATGGCAAAATAGTTGCATTCCAAGTGGGAGGAAGCTGGGGTAGCTGCTTTGAGGGGGCAGTGCCAGGGAGGACAAGCAGCCAGCAGAGGTAGAGAATGAGGGAGATGGTAGATAGGGCCAGTTAACCTCAGGTCTCTCTGCCAAAAACTTCATGGTGGCAGAAAAAAAGTAATTGGCAAGGATTTCTGTCTGATAGTTCTTTAAAATTAAGGGTACAGTGCCAAGTTAATGAAGGTAGTAGCTGGTCTGAGAAATGCCATTCAGAACTGAAGTAGGCCTGGTCTCTGCTGCCCTTCCTTACCTGGAGTGACCACATGGTGCCTTTTCCAGCTCAAGTAACAGATACTACCGCAGATTGCAGGAAGCTTCCCTTTGTGGCTGGCAACTGTGTCCGTAAAGTTCTTCCCATCCATGATCCTAGAGTTAGCAATTGCCTACAGAAAATGCCTGGCCCTCGGAAGCCACTTTTCGTTTAAATGTATTTTCAATGAGTGAAAGCAGGAACTACATTTCCAAGTGGTTGCAGCTCAGCAGTTCCACTGTGTCTCGTGTGGAGGTTTGAAAATCCAAGGTGGAGTCGTCGTGTGCAGACAGCGAGAGCGTTAAAGTCAAGGCTCCAACTTGTGGCCTGTCATTTATTGATATATACTGTGGATAGTATTAAAAAAGTAAGCTGTGCTATTAGATATACAGTCCTGGGTGAATTGTCAAAAGCTACTTATAAGATGTAAACATGTTATTTTTTTTCATTCTTTTTTTCTCCACTCTATATTTTGCTGCTATGCCCACTTACATTGGCTGCCCCAAATCCTGTAGAAGCACTGGGAACAAATAGATAGCACCAAGGACAGCTGCCAAATCAGTACAAATTCTTAAATTCTTCCCCTGCTGGTAACTCCTAGGACACCTGTTCACCTTCCCACCCTGGGTTTCTGGGAGGCCTGTGGGTCCAACAAGTCCTGGATTTACTGCTGAGGCTAACTGGGGCCTAGTTTATTCCTGCCATCTCAACTGGAACGATAGTAACTTTTTAAAAGAAGATTGAGAAAGAGCAATTTGGTTTGCTGGAATATTTAATATAGTTCAGCCAGTTGATGAGGTAAATAGATCCCGCCCCGCCCCCAGGGGACTATTGTGTTTACATAATGATTGCTTACAATTTCCAAGCAACTGATTTATAAGGAGCTATCAAGGCTGGCTCTCGTGGAGACATCCAAGCCTTCTGTAAGGAAAATCGAATCCTAGATAGCCAAATTCTCAGGATTTTAAACAATTTGTCTTAAAATTTATATACAGCAAAATCCACTCTGAGTTTTGACAAATGCTTTGAGTCATGTGACCACCACTATGATCACGTACAGAATACTTCCATTACATCAAAATAATCTGGCTGTTTTTTCATCAGACCAACCTTGACCTGTGGTCTCTGATGATTCTTGATCTGTTGTTCTCCATCCCCATAGAAATTTCACCTTTTCTAGAATTTCATAAAGATGGAATCATGTGGTATGTAATTTTGTTAGTTTAGCTTTTGACACTTGCAGTTCGTTTGAGATTCACCATGTTTTCATGTGTATTAATAGTTTATATATTTTTATTATAAAGAAGTTATCACAGAAAACACCACGGTTTGTTCATTTCAACAAATGGAGAAAATATATTAGTTGTTTCCAGAATTTTAGCAATTATGAATAAAGCTGCTATAAATATTTCTGTGAGAATTTTAGTGAGAGACAGATGTCTGTCTCTATTGGTAAATATGGAAGAGTGGAGTGTGTGTGTGTGTGTGTGTGTGTGTATGTGTGTGTGTGTGTCTGGTAAATATATGTTTAATGGCCAAACTATTTTCCAAAATGGCTATACCATCCTTCATTTCCAGCAACAATATATGAGAGTTCTGCATTGTTGCCAACATTTGATACTGTCATTTCTTGGTAGCTATTCGAATGGTGTATAGTGATATCTCATTGTAGTTTTAATTTTCATTCCCCTGATCACTAAATACATTGAAAATCTCTTCAAGCACATTTGCCCCCCTTATGTTTTTTGAAATGTCTATACAAACTTTTTTATGTCATATGAGGGGATTGGACCCAAGGTCTCATGCAAGCTCTCTACCACTGACCTACATCCTCAGTCCTTTAAAAAAAATTGTTTTTTTTAAAAATTTGAGACAAAGTCCCACTAAGTTGCCCTGGCTGGCTTGTGATCTTCCTGTCTTAGTTAACTGAGTAGCTGGGATTATAGTCACATGCCACTATACTTGGCTAAACTTTTGCCTGTTTTTTAAAATTGGGATTTTTTTTTTTAGTTTAAAGAGTTCTTCATGTATACAGGACTCAAACTCTTTGTCAGATATGTAAGTCATATTTTTACCACATGTGGTTTGCATTTTAAATATTTTGATGGTGACTTTGCACAGCAGAAGTTTTTTATAAAGTTCAATTAATCATTTTTTTTTCTTTTATGGATTATGCTTTGGGTCTTGAAGTGAAAAACTCTTTGCCTAACCTAAATTCATAGATATTTTACTCCTATGTTTTCTGCTAATAAAAATAATTTCACATTTAGGTCTACTGATATTTTCAAGCTATTATTTGTATAATCTATGAGGTATAGCTTGAGGGTTCTTTGGAAAATGGATTTCAAGTAATTCCAATCTCACTTATTGATATGATGATCTTCACTCCATTTAGTTGCTTTTAAAACTTTGTTAAAAATCAGATGGACATTTTAGAGGGGTGGGAGAGGGGTTCTGGAGCTCGAGCCCAGGGCCTTGTACATGCTAGGCAAGCACTCTACCACTGAGCTATACCCTGTGCCCCTATTGGCCAAATTTTTATGGTTCTATTCTAGACTCTCTATTCCATTGATATATTTGTCTATGCTTTCACCAATATCATATAGTATTGATTACTATAGTTTTATAATAAGTCTTAAACTCAGATAGGGAAGTCTTTCAACTTTGTTCTTTTAAAAATAGTATTGCCCTATGCAACTTAATAAGACTCTTTTCAAAATAAAGTAGTGCTGGGGGTGCAGCTCAGAGGTAGAATGCCCTTGGGTTCAATCTCCAGTACACACACACACACACACACACACACACACACACACACACACACACAGATTTTTGGCTTAGAATAGCTACTTTGACAGTCCCCATGAATTTTAAAGTCAGCTTGTCCTTA
>PVLC010045745.1:0-11724 GCA_004027655.1 Graphiurus murinus | reverse complement strand
GTACTGGGGATTGAACTCAGGGGCATTCTACCTCCGAGCTATACCCCCAGCCCTATTTTTTATTCTTTATTTTGAAACCGAGTCTCACTAAGTTGCGGAGTGCCTCACTAGGTAGCTGAGGCTGGCCTCGAACCCTGATCCTCCGGTCTCAGCCTCCCGAATGCTGGGATTACAAGCGTGCGCCACCACGCCCGGCTTCATCGATTTCTTTTTTCAGCTTTTCGTAGTTTTCCTTATAGAGGTCTTTTACCTCTTTGGTTAGGTTTATCCCTAAGTATTTTATTTTTGGGGGTGCTATTGTGAGTGGAATTGTTTTCTGGATTTCTTTTTCAGTGGTTTTATGGTTGGTATACAGGAAAGCTTCTGATTTTTTAAGATTGATTTGTATCCAGACACTTTGCTGAATTTGTTGATCAATTCTATACGTTTTTGGGCTGACTTTGTTGCGTATATAGTATCATGTCATCTGCAAAAAGGGATAGTTTTAGTTCTGCTTTCCCTATTTTTACCGCTTTGATTTCCTTCTCTTGCCTTATTGCTCTGGCTAGAGTCTCAAGTACTATGTTGAACAGAAGAGGTGATAATGGACATCCTTGTCTTGTTCCTGTTTTTAATGGGAACTCTTGCAGTTTTTATCCATCTAATATGATATTGGCTGTAGGCCTATTGTATATTGCCTCTATATTTTGAGGTATATTCCTTCTATTCCAATTCTCTGCAGTGCTTTTAGCATGAATGGGTGTTGGATCTTGTCAAATGCTTTTTCAGTATCAACCGAGATGATCATGTGATTTTTGTCTTTGATTCTGTTTATGTGATGAATTACATGGATTGTTTTTCGGATGTTGAACCAGCTTGCATCCCTGGGATGAACCCGACTTGGTCATTGTGTATAATTTTCTTGATGTGGTTTTGAATGCACATTGCTAGTATTTTGTTTAGCAGTTTTGCATCTAAGTTCATCAATGATATAGGTCTATAGTTTTCTTTTCTTGAGCTCTCTTTATTTGGCTTTGGTATTAATGTGATGTTGGCTTCATAGAATGTATTTGGGACAGTCCCGTTTCTATTTCCCGGAATAGTTTGAGGAGTGTTGGGATTAGCTCTTCTATAAGTGTTTTATAAAATTCACTTGGAAAACCATCTGGCCCTGTGCTTTTGTTTGATGGTAAACTCTTTATTGCTGATTATATTTCTTTGATTGTTATTGGTCGATTTAAGTTTTCTATATCTTCTTGACTCAATTTAGGAAGGTTATATGTATCTAGAAAATTGTCAATTTCTTCTAGATTTTCCATTTTGTTGGAGTATAGTTTTTCAAAATAGTTTTTGATGGTCCTCTGAATTTCCATACTGTCGGTGGTAATATCACCTTTTTCATCTCTTATTTTAGTAATTTGGGTTAATATTCTCTTTCTTTTGGTTAGGTTGGCTAATGGTTTATCGATCTTGTTTATTTTTTCAAGAAACCAGCTTTTGGTTTTGTTGATTTTCTGTATTTTTTTTTCATTAATTTCTGCTCTGATTTTCATAATTTCCTGTCTTCTACTGGCTTTGTGGTTAGACTGTTCTTATTTTTCAAGGGCTTTGAGCTGTGTCGTTAGTTTATTTATTTGGTGGTTTTCCATTCTTCTTTTGTGGACATTCAGTGCTATAAATTTTCCTCTTAATACACTGCCTTCAAGGTGTCCCAGAGGTTTTGATATGTTGTGTCACTGTTTTCATTGGTTTCTAGGAATGTTTTAATTTCTCCCCTTACTTCTTCTATGACCCATTCCTCATTCAGCAGTGTGGTGTTCAGTCTCCATGTGTTTACATGGTTACTCTGGGTTTTCTTAGAGTTGATTTCTAGTTTCACTCCATTGTGGTCTGAAAAGATGCAGGGAATTATGTTACATTTTTTGAGTTTGCCAGTGCTCTCTTTGTGGCCCAAAATGTGGTCAATTTTGGAGAAAGTTCCATGAGCTACTGAGAAAAATGTGAATTCAGCTGTAGTTGGGTGAAATATTCTGTATGTGTCTAACAGGTCCATTTGGTTTATGGTATCATTTAGTTCCGAAGCATCTTTACTGACCTTTTTTTAGAAGATCAGTCTAGTGATGTGAGAGGAGTATTGAAGTCTCCTAGTATTAGTGTATTGGGATCTATGTGTGATTTTATATCATGTAGAGTTTGTTTTATGAAAGTGGCTGCACCTATGTTTGGGGCATAGATGTTGATAATTGTTATTTCCTCTTGCTGGATTGTTTCCTTTACTAGTAAAAAATGACCTGCTTTGTCTCTTTTGATAAGTGTAGGCTTGAAATCTAATTTATCTGACATCATAGTTGCTACTCGTGCTTGTCTTCGAATTCCATTGGCATGGATTACCTTACTCTAGCCCTTCACCCTTAGTTTGTGGGAATCTTTGCTTGTAAGGTGTGTTTCTTGCAGGCAGCATATAGATGGATTCTGGGTTTTAATCCATTTTGCCACCTTGTGCCTTTTTATTGGGGAGTTGAGACCATTTATATTCAGTGTGATTGAGAGATGATTTTTCAATTCCTAACATTTTGGGTTTTGACTTCTGTTTGCAGTAGTGTTTGTTCTTCTTTGCTTAGTTGTTTGCTTCCTGGAAATTATTGTTTCTCTGGTTCTGACATTTACTTGTTAGTTCTTCTTTGTAGATAATCTCTTTGAATATTTTCTCTAGTGCTCGTTTGGAAGACATAAATGCTTTCAGTTTCTGTTTGTCATGGAAGGTTTTTATATCCCTGTCAATTTTGAGAGAGAGTTTTGCTGGGTATGAGAATCTTGGCTGCAAGTTATTTTCTTTCAGAGTTTGGAATATGTTACTCCAGCCCCTCCTGGCTGTCATGACTTGATTTGGGAGGTCTGGAGTGATTCTAATTGGTTTGCCTCTAAATGTCACTTGGCCTTTTACTTTTGTTGCCTTTAGAATTCTCTCCTTAGCCTCTACATTAGTCAGATTGATTATTATATGGTGTGGTGAACCACTTTTTTGGTATTGTCTAAAGGGGGTTCTATATGTTTCCTGCACCTGTGTGTCTACTTCTTTATGTTTGGAAAATTCTCTGATATTACTTATTTGAAAAGGTTGTTTATTCTACTAGTTTCAACTTCTAATCCCTCTTCTATGCCTATTATTCTTAGGTTAGCTCTTTTAAAGTTGGCCCAGATCTCAATGTCCGATTCATACTGTCGAATTTTTTTTCTAGATTTTGTACAATGGATTCATCTTTGTAATGGTCATCTTCTAGGAGTGATATTCTATTTTCCATGTGGTCTAATCTACTGTTTATAGTTTGTATTGATGCCTTCACTTCTATTATTGCATCTTTCACATCCTTCACTTCCCTCAAGGCTTCTCTATGATTCCTGCTCAAGGTGTCTGATTTTTTGTTTATTTGTTCCTTTATTTCTTTCCAGCCCCCACACTGGGGGCTGGCTCAATGGCGGCTGCCACTCTGTGGTATGGCACCACTGCCACACAAATGGGCTTCTTTGCTCTCCCTGGTCAGCTTTCTGGATTCTGGTCAGCTGTACTTCAGTTTTCTTAGTGTTGTTCACTTTTTTCTTTTGTCAAAAAGCTGCTTTTATGGCAGATTTGAATCAAGCTCACAGCATCTGATGAGAGGTGTCTCGCTCCGATGCCATCTTCCCAGAAGTGTGTAATTTAATTTTCATTGTCTGTATTATGAAGTCAGTAACTCCATTATATTAAATGATTAGCTAAAGTCACACAATAAGAGACAGCTCGAAGTCCAGAATCCTAGAATTTTCCATTTTTACCAAATGCCTCAAAATTAAGTCCTTCTAATACCTACTTCTCAACTATACATTTCACTTTGAACATCATAGGAGAAAGCTTCCTAGTTTATATTCTGTTATGGTTAGGTATAGAATGTCCCCTTCCTCTAGGTTTTTTGGTGAGGCCTTTTGGATTATGGCAGTGAGGATGCTGCCATAATTATGCCATAATTATATTATGGCAGTGAGACATATTCCTTTCTACTTTTCCAAGAAATTGTAAAGTAAATAAGGTTTGGAGATGGGGTAATGGGAGGTAGAGGGGAGAAATAGAGTGAAAATATGTTGACTTTAAAATCTCCAGTGGATGTTACCAGTAGGAGAAATGAATGCCAGGTGGCAGAAAACAATGATGGAGGAATTCTGTCCTGATTTTGCATGGATTGGTATAGAATAAAAAAAGAATCATGGACAATATTGGCAAGCTGTGCAGCAACTGGAACTCCCACACAGCACCAGGAGGAGCAGAAGTACTTCAGTTACTCTGGAAAACAATGTGTCCGCTTTCAATAAAATGAAAAATGACCTCACATTTCAATCCTAGGATTATATGCAACAGAAATGAAATCATATGGCCACAAAAAGATTTGCACAAGAATAGATAAAGAAACCACTGTGGGTCAAGTTGAGGCAAGGAGGTCTCAGCCCCAGACCCACAACCTACCTCAGTTCTTGTGTCCAAGAACCAAAGAACCTAGCTTAAGAGACACAAGAATTGGGCTACAGCGTTTGATAGGAGACAGGGAAAAGCAGGACTCCCGCATGGGGAGGAGTCTTGAGAGAGTAATGGCGCTCTGTGCTGTGCTCCCTATTGGGCCTTGACTGTGGCTGCTGAGGAGTCATCGTCGCTGCTGCTCTGCGTTGCAGTTCTGCCAGCATTGTTTACTGTTAGTGCCGCCACTTTCCTCTTCCTACCTGGAGCAGGTCACTAATGCTCTGTCCCTTCCTCCCTGCTACTCTACTCGTGCTGGTCTCTGCTTTTCTCGCTGCTCTGCTTGCTCTCCTCTCAGGAGGCCAGCTTATATAGCATGGCAACTCCTTCGATTGGTCCTTAACTCTGGGCCCTGATTGGTCCTTAGATCTGCACTCTGATTGGCCCATTTTCAATCCCTCTTTGGAATTCCTGATCAATCTTGACCTAGGAGTCAGAGAGAGCTGCCGTTCCCGCCCTTACTCTAGCCTGCCACCCTTTGTCCCCATTATCAGAATGTTTATAGAAGCTTTATGCATGTTGGTCCCTGACTAGAAACAATGCCAAGGTCTCTGGCCAGGGAAAAAGTTAATTGCTGTATGTTCATACAATGTACTACTAATCATCAATAAAAATAATGAAATATGATACGATATAATGAAGCAGAGTGAGAGAGGGCCAGCAAAGGCTCTGCTCTCGCATCATACGGGGCCGGAAGAGCTCCTGAAGAGGGTTCAAGGTCACATGCACACTCTCTAAGGCCCTAAGGCCACATCCCCAAGGTCTCACCTCCTCCAGCTCACCCCACCTGGCTAGCTCACCACCCAAGATGTATCCACTGATGACATTAAAACCCTCGTGATTTAATTATAACACCTCTTGAACATCGATGCATGAGCATCTTCAAGGGATGTCCTGTATCTAAACCATAACAGATACACATGCATGCATATTCTTTTTAAAAAACTGGATCATGTAATATATACTATTTTTATCTGTTCATTTTAACTTACTATATTGTGAACATCCTAAGAAATTAAGTCACTTTAATAATCTTCATACTATTCTATTGAATGAATGCATCATAATTTGTTTAATGAAGACCAATTTGGACACATTATTTACAGTTTTCTTTGCTGCCCTATGCAACATTGTTATGAGAATGTTTGTAGCTAATTTTTTGCACATATCTTCATTATTTTCTCAGAAAAACTTTCTAGGAGTTGAGTCACTGAGTCAAAGTCATATATCTCTTTTAAGGCTTTTGATACATAGGGCCATATTTTTCCCCTAAAATATTGGTAATTTTTAATTCTCCCAATATCTATGCAAACATGTCTTCCACACTCCCTCTGATATATATTATTTTTGTGTATCAGTTACACTGGCTTTTTGCTTTTCAAAATTGCCTTTCATTTTCTTCCCTATTAGTTTGAAATGTCTCTACATATGAAGGATATTGTCATTTCAGTTCATTGTGTATATCACAAATATTTTTTCAGTTTTTCATTTATGTGGGGTTTTAAAATGTTTTTTTCTCACACTAGAATTGGTCTCATTATTTGAGGTTTCTGCCTTTAGTTCCACATAAGAAATATTGTCCCTATCATTAGGGAAGTAACCTCCTCCTATTGTTTACCTTAACATGTTACAGCCTGGCCTTAACATATTTAAATATTTATTCAAATTGGTTGCTTCTGGGATACAATGGAGTTGACAAAGGGCAGGTTTCAATTTGCACTTTTATAATCCTGGCCTGTGGAGTTTTGTATAATAGGCAAGCATTGCTTTTGTAAATTTAAGCAATTATGAAAAACAAATGGTCTTTTGGGCTCGTATTTTGGAATCCAATAGGCGGGGTCTAACTTTCTAACTTGCACTAGTTTTCTGAATGTTGCCCATTATTAACTCAGAGCCGGGGTTTGGAGGGCAGGAGGGAAGCGTCAGATAAGACAGCAAAGAGACATTCCTGCCAAGGGAAGTGTGTTCTCAGAGATGTGCCAAACCAGGCGGTGCCTGATGCCTCTGGGGAATCCCAGGAATCCCAAGCCGGCTCCCATGACTTGAAGCGACAGGTGCAGACACCGTCCTCTTCATTTTTAAGGGATTTTATTTGTGGGGGTGGGGGGATCCTAAATAGTGAGAATTCAAAGCTTCACATTATCATGACTTGTGACAATGGTTTCCACCTCTTAGAATTTATAACGATTAGGCTTTCAATATATTCACTTTATCTTCTTTTAATTAAAGAAATAAAACATGGCAGAGAAAAATTAAGGCTTCCTCTGGTTACCATTTCCCATTCTACTCTCTCCTCCTCAGAGATGAGTTTACACAGCAGGAGTTTGTTATGTTCACATCAGAGTCCAGTAAGTTGTGTGTGTGTGTGTGTGTGTGTGTGTGTGTGTGTGTGTGTGTATGTGTATGTGTATGTGTGTGTGTATGTGTGTGTGTGTGTGTGTTAACATTGGGTTTCACTACAAGTGGAAGAAATCCCAAGTAAAGGGAAGTCTGTTTTCAGAAAAACATTTATTTCCCTTTCATATAAGAGTCATATTCAACTGTCTAGACCCGATGTGGCTTCTTGATAATGTCAGGAACCTGTTTTCCTCAATCCTGTAGCTCCCCCATGCATGGACACCATTTCCAAATTTACTCTGTGGTCCAAGATGGCTGTTTCAGTTCCTGCCATCATATCCACCTTCCAAACAACAGAAAAGACAGAAGTAAAGAAGAAAGTGGAGGAAAAGGAAGGGGAGGGGAAGGTGTTGCGAGTTGAGCTGCGTTCCCACAAAGGACATGTTGCAGTCCTAACCCTCAGTACCATGTGTGTGCACCTCTTGGGACATAGGGTCTTGAGAGATACTATCAAGTAAAGGTGAGGCCATCCTGAATTAGGGTAGACCCTAACCCAATATGACTGGTGTTTTTATAAAGAAGGGAAGAAACACAGAGGGGAGAGGAGGCCTTGTGAAGTCGGAGACACATACGTAGATCTGTAGTGATGTAGCTACCCACCAAGGCGTGTCAGCGGCCAGGATCCCAGGAGACGGCACAGGACAGACTCGCCCTGGAGCCACCCAAGTGCCTGTGGACACCTGGATTCCAGACTTCCAAATCCCCCAGAGCTGCGAGGAAAGCTGCCCCGTTTATGGTACTTTGTTATGGTGGCTCTAGGAATCCAGTGCAGAGAGAAAGGGGAAGTGGGAGGAGAGGAGGGTGAGGAGGAGTTCGTGTAGCCATTCCTGAAGGACCTTCCCCAAGCTGAAGCTGCCAATCAACACTTCTCCTCTCCCGTGCACACAGCGCAGACACCGTCACACCCACCTGCAAGGAAACTTTTATTCTGATTTCCACACCCCAAACTCGAATTTTTATAGCTCTGGGGAAAAGTAGAAAAATAGCAGTTTTAAAACGTTATAAATGGCATCAACTGTGATTCTCCTTTTGCACCCCCCCCCCTTCCACACCACACACACTTAGTTGTTTGAGGGACTGCTCCAAATTCAAACACATAGTTGAAATTTGATCTCTTTAAGAGCTCTTCTACCATGTACGTTTATCACCATTTTTCTTTTGAATGGTGTTTACTTTTTTTTTTCTTACAAACAGAGCTGTAGTTACTGTTGGACTCTGTGCTTGACCATTATGGAAGGTTCTCCCGCAGGTGTGTGCCTGTGGGGGGAATTTCCAAGTGATTTTACACACACACACACACACACACACACACACACACACACACATATATATATATAATTTTTTTTCATTCTTTTTAATGGTACTGGGGATTGAACCCAGGGGAAGTCTAACTCTGAGCTACACTCTCAGCCCTATTTTATTTTTTATTCTGAAACCGGGTCTCACTAAGTTGCTGACAGCCTCCCTAAGTTGCTGAGGCTGGCCTTGAACTTGTGATCCTCCTGCCTCAGCCTCCCAATTACTGGGATTACAGGTGTTCACCACCACACCCAGTTCACATTTTCATTTTTAAAAGATATATTTCCACGTTCTTCTCTAGTTGGTTGTGCTAATGGACACCCTCTTTTGTAGTACACCTTATTTTACTGCCAATACTGGATATTATTGGACTTTTGACTTTTTTTCAAAATGATAGGTGGAAAAATGGTATTACTGTATGTTTTTTATTTGATTTTACTGAAGTGGAATTTATATATAAGAAAATGTACCCATTTTAAATGCACAGTTCAATGGGTCTTGACATGTGTATATTCCTGTGTAAATACGATCACATTCAAGACAGAGAACATTTCTGACACATGCAAAATATAATTCCTTCATGCAGTGAAGAATAGCCTTATACCAACGAGTTGGAAAATGTAGAGGAAATAGGAATTTTTCCTTCAAAACAACTGACACAAGAAGCATCATAAAATCAGAACAGTTCTTTGGGTAATAAAGAAATGGAGTCTATAATTACAGTCCATCCTTCCCCACTCCTTCTCCCCACGCACACACCCACACACATGAAAACAGAAACTCCAGGCCCAAAAGGCTTTGCCAGTGAATACTTCGGAACACTTAGGGAAATAGGAATGGACCCAACAAAATCCTCAAGCTAATCCCTCAATTCGATACAACCTAGTGAGACTCTCAGCAACCTAGTGAAACCCTGTTTCAAAGCAAAAATATAATATAGGGCAGGGAGTGTGGCTCAGAACACTCTTGAGTTCAGTCCCCAGCACGAAAGAAAAAGAAAGAGAGAGAGAGAGAAATCTCAATAAGGTTTTTGTTGTAGAACACAACTATTTGGTTCTGAAATTTATGAAATGAAAAAGGTCCACAGAATGGGAACCAAGTTGGGGAGCCTGTCGGGGGTGCTGGTGATGTTCTCTGGCTCTGTCAGCTGGGGGATCTATAGGAGTAATCACTTTGCGAAAATTTACTAAGCTGTTCCCTGGAGATTTATGCATATTTTTTCTGTATGCATGCTATATGTTAATGAAACTGTTTACAAAGTAAAACAACCTCTACAAGCAAACCCCCCCACTTGCCCAGAGCACAGATTCCCTGGGAAGCCCCTATTATTTACACCCCAGACATAGGAGGGGGGATATTAAAGAGGTTAAAAATATTCAAGCTAGAATCAGCCAGATCCAGCTTCAAATCTGGCCCTGCTGCTTGGCCCCGGAATAAGCTGATATTCATCAGTATAATGACTTTGGAAATGAGATGGCGGCGACCAGCAGCTGAGGATATGCACAGCCCGTGACCCAGCGACTAGAAGGTAGGCTGCTACTCAGTGAAAAAGACATGTACGCAATAGACAAAAACATTGAACAAGCCGGGTTCTGGGGACTGTCCGTCTCTGGGCAAGTTCCTGTGCCTCATTCAGCTAAATTTCCACATCTGTAAAATGGACACAATAATGCCCACAGCCACCACCTTGTTGAAGCCAGGCAAAAAAAGCGCTGAAGACTTGTGCCTCACCTAGAGTGCGTGTTCAATAAATGGTGGGCAATGCTTTCATTTGGTGTTGAAGTAGAGACGCTGCCTTTCATAGTGTAATAAAGTACAAAATGTCCCTTACATTCCTCAGAGCACTAAACTTCTTCCTGCCATCAAAATTCAGATAGTAGATGGGCATGGTGACATACATCTGTAATCCTGGTACTCGGAAGGCTGAGACAGGAGGATTGCAGGTTTGAGGACAGCCTCAGCAAGGTAGTGAGGCTCTTGGCAACCTAGCGAGACCCTCTTTCAAAACAGAAAAATAAAAAAAAAAGGGCTGGGGGTATTATATCTTGGAGGTAGAATGCTCCTGGGTTGAATCCACAGTACCACAAATGGTGATGATGATTATGACGACGATGATGATGATGATAATAATAATACAGATTGGATTTATCAGTGCAGACAACTAAGGTGGGAAATGTTACTTCTTTTGAGGAATTTCAAAGTGGTTCTGCACAAAGGGTCATGTGTGTGTGTGTGTGTGTGTGTGTGTGTGTGTGTGTGTGTGTATGTGTGTGTGTTTGTTTTACTGGAGATTGAACCCAGGGACATTCTACCTCTGAGCTACACCTCCATATCTATTTTATTTTTTATTTTAAACAGGATCTCACTAAGTTGCTGAGGGTCTTGCTAAGTTGCTGAGGCTGTCCTCAAACTTGCAATCCCCCATCTCAGCCTCCCAAGTACCAGGATTACAGGTGTGTGCCACCATGCCCAGCTACAGAGTCTTGATGGAGTCCAGAGACATGCAGATGCCAGAGTGTGGCAGCCTCTCTGGGGACGGAGTACACCCTTTTGTCCCTGAGCCTGAGCTCCTGGTAACCCCGATTGCTCAACAAGGGACCTAGAGATGTCCAGGTGATCCTGTCCTTTCCAGCACCATCCACCAAGGTTGAACCGCCTCTGCTGAGTTCGTGGATGAGCCCGCCTTCACCTAGACTCCTCCGGGGAGAGCGACACGGACTGTGTACACCGCTGAATTGGCCTTTGTATTTCATTGTGTGTCTGTGGAGGCGGCGGTGAACCAGATGTGGTTTTCGGGAGACATGACTTCAAAAGCTGTAAACATACTTATCAGGAAACTGCAGGAGAGGAGGCAGCCGGCAACAGTCAAGGTCACTGACAGGTGACATGGCAAATAAAGGGAGATTAAAAGCCATGACTTGTCTGACACGGTCCCATTTGATACTTAGAGACAGCGGGATCCGGAACATTGCCTACCTTTGATGGGAAGTCATTGAACGTGGTGTAATTTCCTAGAAAGTGAGTTCCTGTCATTTTTCTCTAGAAAAAAAAAAAAAAAGAAAAGAAATAAAACAAAATACAGGTAGCTCTCTGCCAATGTGCTGGATGTTTTCATTTATTGAACATGAACCTTTATTAAGAGCTTACCAGTGAGCTGGGTGTGGTGGTGCACATTATGATCTCAGTACCTGAGAGGCTGAGACAGGAGGAGTGCAGGTTTGGGGACAGCCTCAGCAACTTAGTGAGACCCTGTTTCAAAAGGAAAAGTGCAGGGGGCAGGGGGTGTAACTCAGAGGAAGAATGCCCCTGGGTTTAATCCCCAGTACCAAAAACAAACAAAGAGCTTACTATTGGCCAGATTTTCTGCCAAGCATTTGATTCTGAGGTACCATCATATTTATCCTTGTTTTAATAATTACCCTCCTTTCACACTAGAGGAAACTGAGGTTTCAAGAGTTTTGGGTGAACTTCCCCAGCTAGCCAGTGACCAACCAAGACTAGAACTC
>PVLC010045744.1:0-11693 GCA_004027655.1 Graphiurus murinus | reverse complement strand
TTTTTTTTTGCGGTACTGGGGATTGAACTCAGAGGCATTCTACCTCCGAGCTATACCCCCAGCCCTATTTTTTTTTTTTTATTCTTTATTTTGAAACCGAGTCTCACTAAGTTGCGGAGTGCCTCACTAGGTAGCTGAGGCTGGCCGCGAACCCGGATCCTCCGGTCTCAGCCTCCCGAATGCTGGGATTACAAGCGTGTGCCACCACGCCCGGCTCAACAATAAACTTTTTTGTTGATACATCAAAATCCAATGCTTTATACATCATTAATTAACGCTTTGGAAAATATGAGGTGTTTAGAACTTCCAAATGATGACATATTTCATTATACAATTTCCTCCATTAATATCACAACTGACCTCACCAGTAATAAGGTAAATCTGTATTGGGAAGTTGCTATGCTCATAGTAGTGGATACAACTATCTCCACATTTTGATATTACCTAAAAAGCTCAGATTTTGTCACTAGCAACAAATATGGCTCACTGTTTTCTTCAAAGTGAAAGTCTCACTTGACTCATTAAAAAAAAAAAAAAATTAAAAAAAGAGTCTCCGGGATATCCCATTCTGAATAACCACAGTTTATCTTCACCTGTCACTTATTCAGGTAGAATATTTCATTAAAAATAAGGCAAAAATAAGCATTTAGTTCAACTCCCAATTCAAACAATCACACAATGGCTTTTCTTTCCAACATCCAAGTCATTCTACACTTACAAAGGTAGGGTTTAGAAAGTAGAGCTAGATGTGGTTGGTGCATGCTCATAATCCCAGCTACTAAGGAGAAGAGGTAGGAGGATTGTGAGTTTGAGGCCAGCCTGGCAAATTTGGCAAGACTCAGTCTCAAAAAAAAGTTTTTACATGACTTTACTTCATTGGGTGTTTGACAGAAGTAAATTTGACTTCTTCCCACAATGCTATGCTATTTTACAAATAACACCAGCCTGTAAATCAAAGGCCTAATAGATTGAATTATAATCTCACAGAATTAAAAGCTGATGGTAAAATTTAAAAGAGCCAAATAAAATGTTGAAAATAATTATTAATAAAACCATTTCTGAAATACCACTTTATTATTTAAAAGGCATTTTTAAAGTTATCTTTGTTCATTTAATCTGAAACTAACTTTGCCAACATTCTAAAGGGAAAGAAACAGATTCAAAGATGTTACAAGTTTTCTCCAAAGACATCTAACATCTCGTCTTCTCTTAGGAGAAGCCAGGTCTTTAGATCCCCAATTAGTGTGTTTCCATAATAAAGTGAGTGTGCAACTTTTGCTGCCACAAAATTTGAACTCCAAAGCAACTCTGGCCTATCAACAGAAAGCTTTTAGTGCTGTGACCAATTGATTTAGACATCATGTTTTTTATCCTTGCTGGTGGAGCTATGCTCAAAATTTTGAAGTCTAAAGATATTATTGACCTTCTGATGTTTAGTAATGCAAAAGCCACAATAATATTCAAACTGTTAGAAGTCAGGGGATTAGGATGACAAGTACAAATGACTGATAGAATAGAAGTGTGAGAAACACTGAAGGTGTGCTAGTGGAATGAGTTCTCTGGTGATAAGAATGATCCAGAGGACAGAAAAAAGAACAAAACACACACACACACACACACACACACACACACACACACACACACACACACAGACATGAATGAGTGGCTAGACATTGTTGTTAGTTAGCCTAATGACTGCTTGCTGAGGAGCTGGAAGCTGGAACACTCAAGGTAATCAATCACCATTCCCTAGGTTCTTGTCCCAAGGGAACCATCTAAGGCAGTGGGTGGCAGTTAATGAGTGTGGTTAACAAAACAACTAAAAGCTTCCAAAGACCTTCCTGATACACAATCTATGTGGCAATGTTTCTCTAAAAGAAATCAATTTTGTGTACACTGATCATTAGTTAATCTCTCTTAGGAAAATAATTCCTTAAAGAACATGAGGTGTCATGATGGGGAAAGGTTCAGATGCCTTTAAAGGAAAAAAATAAAACTTCAATTTGCTGAACATGCCCTCAATGCCTCAAAGTCTTTAGGTCATTCTGATTAAGTGAGATTTGTAACATAAATGACATTGAAGGTAAAATAACTGTGGTGTTAGAAATTTGGCAAATTATTGATAGAATACTGAAAAGTGTTTGTTCTCATTTTGCTGGATAAACTTATGTTCATCATACATCATAGGTAGCATTTAACTATAGGCTGCTAAACATTGCTGTTTTTTTCTCATCCTAACTAATTTTAATTTCTGATTATACAGAAGATGGGAAAATTAGTCTATGGTTTAGGCTTTCCATGCTATGGCTGGCTGTATGTCTCTTCAATGCAAGAGTCATGCTCCATGTATCTATATTCTCAATGCTCTACCTTCATAGTTTTAAATTTTAAGGAACTGTAATCAGTGCTAATTAATCAGGTTTATATAGCTTAATTTATTTAGCAATTAACAAAATGGTTTTATTGCTAAAATTTGCAAGCTGTTTAAATTATTTTAAAATAATTACTTAATACCCTTTATTAAATAAAACTCCTCATATAACTATAACTACCTCTTTCTGAAGCTTTTAATAATACGTAATAATTCTTTATAATTCACATTTTACAAAGAGCTGTGATAAACAATTTGCATGCATTATCTTGTTCAATAATAATAACTATATAAGGTAGATAATATTTGGCAAAAAAATTAAGGGAACTTATAATAGCCAGAAAAATCAAGACCTGAAAAACAACTGCATATAGTCTTGATCTTAAGCTTGCTACATTATTCCTCATTAAGAACAGTGACAGAACCAGGCATGGTGGTGCATGCCTGTAATCCCAGTACTTGGGAGGCTGAGGCAGGAGGATCGCAGGTTCAAGGACAGCTTTAGAAAGTAGTGTGACTCTCATCAACCTAGTGAGACATTGTTTCAAAATAAAAAAATAAAATAGGGCTGGAGGTATAACTTGACAGTAGAAGGACTGTGTGTACAATCCTCAGCACCATAAAAAAAAAAAAAAAAAAAGAAGAGTGACAGAAAAACTATGTGACTGGTACACAAATGTCGGTCTTCTCTCAGTTTTTTTCTTTATCCCAGTTTTCTTTCACTTTATTTTTCTTTGAATACACATTTAATACTCACTTTCCAGGAATCTTCCCTACAAAAATATTTTACTCAGGTGTACTGAGTGTTCCTATCAGATCACTTAGCATTTACATATTCAACATATGCTGGAGTAGCAAGGAAACTGGCTCAAATCTTATTTTATTTAATATCTCTAAAGCTGTGAAGTGGGATAATAGTAGTAATTTATTTTGAAGTTTTGAGCAGTAAATAAAACAATGCGTGCACAGGGCTTAACACATTAATTGAGGTGGACACTCACGCACTACAAACTACATTTCTTCCCTTCTCAGGTATTTGCTCCTCAACATATATGTGAATTCCAGTTTTCTAGTAGCTGTATTGATATCAAATATCACTTAGGCCACAGAAATAGTTCAAATCTAATTCTGATGGACTAAGCAAAGCCAATGTCTCTGAATTCAGAATTGGAATTGAGATCTATTTATTCTTTCTGTGTACAGCTGGACTTTTCCCATTTTTTTACCTTGTCTAATGGTGGAACTGAGAAAGCAAGTCTTCATGGTCTGCTGTTTAATGACTGAGAGGAAAGAGTGGAGAAGCATTCCATAGAAAAACATAGATCTGAGAGAGACTGAGTTTTGTCAGCATAGCATGTCTAATTTCAATCTCTTTTTCCATATTTCTAATCTTCTTTTTTATATGAATTTTAAGAGTGCTATGTTAATCTTATGTGGACAACTCCTCTTTTCAAGCCACTGTTATCTTTAATACTTGGAATATAAAGGAGAATATTAATACTGAGAATATTTTTCTTTGTAGTTCAAACTGGTTTTAGAAGTTTTAAGTTACTCAAAATAACAAAATACAAGTTGCTCAATTACTTGTGTAAGAAATTCCTAATAAGATGTCAGTTATTATTGTTAACTATATGATTTTTTAAATATTCTTCATAAACTTACAGATCCTCCATTCACCAAATATTTATTGGCACCTATGGTGAGCCAGAAAATGGATTTGATATTGGGTACTGTAAATAAAATGAAATGGCAAGGAAAGTGCAGAGTTCTAAGAGGCAGTCAGCAAAGATACATAATCCAGTGGAGATGGGGAAGAAATTCCCCAGAATAAGGAACTTTGGAGTTTAGGAGGGAGTGAAGAATGTATATATACAGTAAAAAATACAATTAGTGGAAGAAAGATGGTAAAGAAAAACAACTATAATAAAAACAACATTTGGTATGTCTAGAATTTAGCATAGGGGAGGGCAAACTTTTCCTTACAGGGCCCTGGGGTCAGTGATTAAGGCTCTGTGGGCCATAAAGTCTATGTAAGGATTACTCAACCCAGCTTCTGTAGCAAAAGCAGCCAGAGACAACAACATAAAAACAAATGAGTGCTGTCATGCTTCAATAAAACTTTATGCAAAAAACAGACAACTGTTGCAAAGTCTCTGGTCGAATTTCTAGATTCTTTATCCATCTTTTTTTTTTTTTTTTGCAGTACTGGGGATTGAACCCAGGGGCATTCTACCTCTGAGCTCCACCCCCAGCCCTATTTTTTATTCTTTATTTTGAAACAGGATCTCACTAAGTTGCAGATGGCTTCACCAAGTAACTGAGGTTAGCCATGAACCTGTGATCCTCCTGGCTCAGCTTCCAAGTGTTGGGATTAAAAGTATGCACCCCCATACCCGGTGTTCCTTTATCCATTTTGAGTTGATTCTCAGGCAAGGTGAGAAGTTGGGGCTTTGATCTGTTTTTCTACCTATGTTTATCCAGTTTCCTAGCGCCATTTGTTGAAAAGTCTATCTTTTCTCCAGTGTCTATTTTTGGCCCCTTTATTTAAGATCAAGTTGTTATAAGTGTAAGGATTTGTTTCTGTATCTTTTGTCCCATTGATCTATATGTCTATTTTTGTGCCAATCTCATGCTATTTTTATTACTATAATTTTGTAGTATAGTTTTGAGTCAGGTATTATGATGCCTCCAGCATGTTTTTTGTTGTTAAGAATTGCTTTGGCTATTATAGGTCTTTTGTTTTTCCATATGAATTTTAGGAGTGATTTTTTTTTTCTAGTTCAGCAAAGAGACTTTTCAGCTACTAGAAAAAGGCATAGCACCAACTCTCCAACACATAGGCACCAGTAGTGACTGGCTCATAAGACTCTCAAAGCCCAGGAAATAAAAACAAAAATCAATAAGTGGTATTTTATCTGATTAAAAAGCTTCTGTGCAGCAAAGGAAACTACCAAGAACCTAAAGAGAAAGCCTACAGAAAAGGAGAATATCTTTGCCAGCTACCCCTCTGAGAGAGGATTAATATCTAGAATATATAAAGAGTTTAAAAAACTCAGTATTAGGAAAACAAAGAACCCAATTATAAATAGGCAATGGATCTTAATAGACACCTTTAAAAAGAAGAAATACCAGTGGCCAATAAATGTATAAAAAAATGTTCAACGTCATTAGCATTCAGGGAAATGCAAATCAAAACTATACTGAGATTCCATCTAACTTGAACTAGAATGACAATCATTAAGAACAAAAAACAATAAATGCTGGTGAGGATGTAGTGAAAAAGGAACTCATACACTGTTGGTAGAATTGAAAATAGTACAACCATTATGGAGATCAATATAGTTTCCTTAAAAGACTGTGAATGGAGCTACATTATGTCCTAGCCACACCACTTTTAGGATCTTCCCAAAGGCATGGAAATCAGATTCCTATAGGGACACATGCATTTCTGTGTTTATAGCAGCTCAATCCATGATAGTTTGGCTATCATGGAGCCTAGGTGTCCAACAACAGATAACTGGATTATTAAATTATGGTATATACACACAACAGAATCCTATTCAGCCATAAAAATAACCTAATTATGTCATTTGTAGGAAAATGTATGGAACTTAAGAATACTATGCTTAGTGACATGAGGAAAAGTATTTTCTTCATGTTTTACAACAGTCACCAAATAGAGACAGGATTATGAAGTAAAGGTAGACCCAGTTAAGAAGGGAACAGAGCATCTCCACAGGGTGATCAGCTGAAAGAGAGCTCCTGAAAAAGTGTGAATAATACACAGCCAGAGGAGGCAGAAAACCTTATCAGCAATATCAAGCAATAGGAAGCAAAGGATACCAAAGGGTATGCTCAGCAGTGTCCACGCTGAAGGCAATTCAAAGAGAAGAGTCACTCTCAGAGACCAGAGTCAGCTTTGGTAACTGTCATTTCTCAAGATATTACATATACTCATCTTTTTCAAGTAGAGCCATAATTCAGAAATGTGCTTATGTAGAAATAAAGAGTAAGAACAATTTTTATGAGCCCTCTTTGGAGTATTAGAGTAATTTCTTTAAGACGTATAATGGTAAAAAATTAGCAATAAAAGCTTCTGCATCTATTTTTTCAATGATTTATCCTGGATTAATAGGGAATATATTAATTTGAATGTTATGTGTCCACTAGAGAGTAGAGTCAAAAGCTAAAAAAGTAGAAAAAAAAGATTACTTTTGGAGTATTAACCAGTTTCAAATCATTATAAGAAAACAGAGGTAGGGTAAAAGTCATATATTAAGGATGGGAAGAGATTATATGAGAGATAATTAAAATTGAGTAGGAGAGAAAATAATATTCATAGAAAAAATCTTGTGAGGTAATGTTAGCACATTAAAAGAGTTTCCTGGGAAGCTGTGTTGGAGTATACATAGAAATAGATTGTTAAATTAGAACATTTCAGACATATGTGTATAAATAGTGTATATATTTGTACATATCTATGTATACCTATGTATGTATATAAATATAAGATAAATGAATATATATAGAGTACTTTATGGATATATATGTATCTGTCCACACTCAGAAGTATATATTTACAATTTTTTTTTTTTTCTTGCGGTACTAGGGATGGAACCCAGGGGAATTCTACCTTCGAGCTATACCCACAGCCCTATTTTTTATTCTTTATTTTTTGAAACAGGGTCTCACTAAGTTGTGGAGGGCCTCACTAAGCAGCTGAAACTGACTGGGAACCCGGATCCTCCGGTCTCAGACTCGCAAGTACTGGAATTACAAGTATGCACCACCACACCTGGCTATATATTTACAATTCTTGATTACTTTTGAATGCACTATTAGTTCCACAACAGCAAAGCCTACATTTATTTATTCATCATTGTATACTCAAGTTAGCATACTGCTCAACACATAGTAATTGCTCAGTATTTGAATGAGCAAATGGATGAATGAACAAGATACTGTACAGTTTTAATGTCATTGTTCTCTTTAGTTCCATAATTTAACATAATCTAAATCTCAAGTCAGAACGTTAGTTGAAGGCTTTTCCCAAACATAGAAGTTATAAAAAAGGAAAACAAAACTAACCTTGGTGCTAAGAATGTATAGCCAGATTCTTCAAAATTATCTGGCTTCAGGGTTTCTGAATCTGCAAAGATAATGTCACAGGATTAGGTAAAACCATACCGAGCATACATTCCAAGATTCTGTGACAATAAGAAAGCATTATAAATAAAAAAGTAACCACTATAAAGACTACCTAGCAAGAAAAAATAAAAATAGACTACTTACATCCTAAAGTTGAAACAAATTAAACTCTAAAGGTCCTCAATGCTTCCCAATATAATAATAAAATCATAACATGAATTAACTTCATTACATAATTCTAATTATATCAGAAAAAATGGTATCTATATTTTCCCCATTTTTTAACCATGTTACAACCAAATATCTTCTAAAAAGAGATTAATATCAATGTTTCATAGGTATTCTTTTTAAAATATCAGTATAAAACATTTATCAATTGTAGGATAGAAAATAATTTTAATTATTAATGCAATTAGTGAATTAATAACATTCTTCATATTAGGTATGAGTTAGTAGGCGGAAGGATTAAAAAAAAGAAGATGGCTTGAAATCTAAGAAAAATCTTGAATGTGAAACAGGTTGCATATGAAAACAAGAGCTTATTGTTCCCCCTATTTTAGCTTCTAAGGTTTGAGTGATCATGGAGGAAAACCTAGCAAATGAGAAGCACAGAGGATAATATCCAGTAGGAATGGAAATATCAGTGGAAATGTCAAGTGTACTTAACAGAAAGAAATTGAGCAACAAGAAAATACTTGCCCTTCATTTTGCCCTTTTTTGCTGTGAAAATCCATCAGAAAGAGAAAGCAGGGAAACAAAAAAAAAAAGAGGGTAAAGCAAAGGGGGTCACAAACAATATTTTATTCAATGACTTTCTTGAATAAAAATATTGTGCATAGATCAAAGGTTCATTTATGTACAGCTGTAGTCTGGAAAAAAAGGCACATATTTTTGAAGGCTGGAAAGTATGTCCTGTCAATTTTACTAGATTACCCTCTCTGTACTGTGGTTATTTCAAGGGTCTGTTTTGCAAAGTGGTTGATGCAGTTGCAATATCAATGATGTCAGCCTAATAACAGAAGCACTTACCAATCATCAAAGACTCACTAGTTATCCCCTCATTTGTCAAGTGAAGAACTAGCTCATGCAAAATTGCTGGTTGTTAAAAGACCATCATATCTATTAAATGAAGGCACAAATATAAACTTATAATATGCCACAAAATACTATGAATCCCTGGCCTGCAGAGAGCAAACATGAACGGATAAAGAAATGTAGGAAACTACAGTTTACTTTAAAGTCAGATGTAAATGATATATGTATGTTTTGGTTTTACTTAATCCTAACAAAATTTTCAGGTTGTTAATAATAATTGAGTAGTGTACAAAGGATATGATGGTCATTTTATTTTACAAAGTCTAGTCACCCAAAACAAAGATTAACAATGACTTGAAATATGCACTAGTGTTAATAATTGCTCCACATTCCAAATGATGCTTATGATGCTTAAAAAGAATGAATCCATTTGAGTAACTGAGACATTAATTTGGATTATGAAAAGAAAGTTAATCACCAAGCACAATCTTATTCTGGCCAGATGCAAAAGAAAAATAAATAAAAGATAAGGAAAGGAAAAGCTGTACTAGCACATTGCCATGAGTAGAGCGCATGTTGATAGTTAGCATGTGAAACGGTTCACACCAGCTAGCAGACCCTTAAAACGACAGCAACAGAGGACACAGCACTGCAATGATTCTATGAGCACATAGCAAGGCAGGGAAGGGTGGTGGGGACTGCCAGTGAAACTGGAGTACCTGCTCATATTCTATCCATGTAGAATATTTCTTGTTCCTTGCATGTTTGGAATGGGTTAGAATCATTGCTGCAGATTTGGTAATAACACCTACTAAAATATATAAGCCTTGGGTATTCCAAAATCTAGACGTATTTAAACATCTGAGACTAGGAGATATGACAAATAGACCCTGACGTTGCTTTCACAGTACTTACATCTGGCCTGAGTTATTGTCTCTTCTATTTTGGCTTTTATATAGTAAAAACTGTAGGTTGGTAATACCAAGGCCAAACTGCAATAGAAACAAGAGAAGCATAAACACAAACAAACAAACAAAAATGAAACAACTGAAAAAAAAAAAAAAAAGGACACATCAAGTTCATGGGAAAACCCAAAGATCTTCCTCATGGGAAGGAAAGGACATATTACTTTGACAAGAAAACGCACTCAGCAAATAGAGTACTTAATTTTGGTCTTGCCATACAGAGTTATCTGCTCTCTATATTGTGGGGAATCAAGAGACATGGAAAATAAGCTATCAAATGCACCCATAGTTAGCTGTGGAAGGAATGCAGTCCCTACTATCAATCTAGATAATCCTGTTAATGTATTTTAAATTTTGATTAAAAATAGAACACCGGAAATATGTTTAAGCAAAGTAAATAGGTCAGACCAACTGGATACTCCTTCCTTAATGTATTAAATGCTTAAAATGCTTTGTTCCAGACACAATTAAAAATTACCAATGGAGGAATTCCTATCATTACTGTTGCACAATCTGCAAAGTCTTCTGAAATATATTCCTTTTATGGGTTAAATACCTTCTGCTTTAAAACTCTGATCCTTGGGCAAGGACTCCAGTCTGGGCTGGTGGACAAATTCAGATGCTTTATAGCACTAATAGAGATTGTTTCACGGTGTCTTACCCAATTGTACACTTAGGACACAGTATTTATTTCAGATTCATTTACTGTGAATATTCCATACAATTTGGTAGACTGTTATTAAGTACATCAGGAAACATATCTTGAGTTTAGTAATTCATGAGACTTATGGAGCTACTCTAGTCTCATGGTAAATGTCTTAACTGGAGGAGAGTTCCCATTTGGCCAAAGATTTGGCTAAATCTTAGGCCAAATTCAGAATGCTTTAGACACAAGAAATGTCAAACAAGCCTGTCACCAAACCTCACCTTAATTATTGTTCAAAAGAAATAGCTGTCAGGTAGGTAACCTTACTCATTTTGAAATTTCCAATTAATAGAATGCATGATATTTTACATTGTTAAAAGACTCAGATTATACAGTTTCCAATAGCATATCTGCATATTCCATTCTCGCACTGGCTAATATGCATATATAGGACACAACTAATGATCCCATATTCACATTCTCAGTTGAAAATGGTCTTTGCTATGCTCTAAATATAGAAAAACTTGTGAGCTATCGGCCTATTGTAACTATTTACAAAAATAATACTTGATTAAAATGACCAGTTGAGTCATTCAACATACACTTTTACTATTTACTCCAAATTTTAGTGACATAGGAAAAGGTGTGTGTTTCAAGGCTTCTGAGCATTTTTAGGCCTTTACAGATCCTTTAAGTCACTCATGTCTCAAGTATCCTAGCACTGGGGATGAAAATCCAAACTATAATATTATTGTATGTCATTTATAGACAATATAGCATGAGACAAAATTTAAAATTTCAGTCTTTCCTTCTTATGAACATAAATGTTAAAAATTTGCTCTATGAAAATGGAAAAAAGGTTTACTTGCTAAAATTTAATTACATAGTAAAGATAGCAAAATGAGTAGATGCTTATTACCTCCAATGCCCAAATCTTTCACCATCATTAAGTAATTCATAGACTTTTCTTATGGGAAAAGGTCAGGGAAATAAAATGTTATGTAGATTTAATGAAAATTTCTACATTCATTTTATAGGTAACTTCAAGTAGAGGCAGAAATTTAAATTAAAATAAGCAATGCAATCAGTCTGAAAGCAAGATGACCTTTCATGATTCACTTGCCATTTGGAAAATGTAGAGCAGAATTACTGAGCATTTGAAGACTGTCTCCCACAAATTCCTCTCAAGGGAAATCAGGACACTTTTATTGCTCCATCAACATTTATCGCTAAGAGAAACTTCTAATTAAAACCAATGACATTATATCATGCAACTGCTACAGTCTCACCCTGTAAGCTTGGGTTACATCTCATCCACTTCAAAAAGCAGTGTGGAGCCGGGCGTGGTGGCGCACGCTTGTAATCCCAGCATTCGGGAGGCTGAGACCGGAGGATCCGGGTTCGCGGCCAGCCTCAGCTACCTAGTGAGGCACTCCGCAACTTAGTGAGACTCGGTTTCAAAATAAAGAATAAAAAATAGGGCTGGGGGTATAGCTCGGAGGTAGAATGCCCCTGAGTTCAATCCCCA
>PVLC010045743.1:0-11687 GCA_004027655.1 Graphiurus murinus | reverse complement strand
TTTTGCAGTACTGGGGATTGAACTCAGGGGCATTCTACCTCCGAGCTATACCCCCGGCCCTCTTTTTTTATTCTTTATTTAGAAACAGGGTCTCATTAAGTTGTGGAGTGCCTCACTAGGTAGCTGAGGCTGGCCGCGAACCCAGATCCTCCGGTCTCGGCCTCCCAAATGCTGGTATTACAAGCATGTGCCACCACGCCCGGCCTATTTTTTCTTTTTCTTTTTTTTTTTTTTTTTTTTTGCAGTACTGGGGATTGAACTCAGGGGCATTCTACCTCCAAGCTATACCCCCAGCCCTATTTTTTATTCTTTATTTTGAAACTGAGTCTCACTAAGTTGCGGAGTGCCTCACTAGGTAGCTGAGGCTGGCCGCGAACCCGGATCCTCCGGTCTCAGCCTCCTGAATACTGGGATTACAAGCGTGCGCCACCATGCCCGGCTCCGGCCTATTTTTTATTTTGAAATAGGATCTCACTAAGTTGCTAAGGGCCTCAACTAAATTGCTGAGGCTGGCCACGAATCTGCGATCCTCCTGTCTCAGCCTTCCAAGTGTGGGATTACAGGTGTGCCCCACTACACCTGGCTAATAAACTTAATTTTTAAATATCTAATTTTGCCAGGCACACTTGTAATCCCAGTACTTGGGAGGCTGAGATAGGAGGATTGCAGGTTTGAGGACAGACTCAGAAAGTAGACTTTTATCTACTGAGGTTTTGAGACCAAGTTTCAAAACAAAAATGAAGTAGGGCTAGAGGTGTAGCTCGGAGGTAGAAGTCCCTGGGCTCAATCCCCAGTGCCACAAAAAAAAATAAAAAAAGTATGTCTCGCTGACCCTAGAGATGGTCCACTTCTCTCTTTGATTTGTATTTCTTGCTTTCCTAAATAAATTTCTATGTCTCTGACTGGCTTATGCTGACTTTTCCATTATGTAAACCAAGGACTCCACCAGTCCTGAGTTGCCCCTCTCTCCTGCACTGGGAATTCCTCAGACCCTTCTCAGAATCATCTCTTTTTTCAGAGGCAACATTGCTGTTTCTTTCATATCAAAACTTTCATATTGCAATCACTCTAGTTGTTTATTTAGTTACCCCTCTCCAGAAACATAAGTTCCATGCAGTCTATCACTAAATTGCTGGCCTCTAATAAAACACCTGAAAAATTAATAGGTAATCAATCAACTTTCTAATAGATTAAGTGCCCAAAGCTTCTCAGGAAACAAATGTAGAAACAATAGCTCTGCTATAGAGCTCTAGACTATCACCACCTGTGTTAAGTGACTTCATTGCCCTGGATGCTGATTGATGTGAAAGTAGTTATTTTATGGTCTTTTCTAAAATAAAAGCTCATTTAATTAAACTGTACTTGAGTCCCTGCTATCTGCTTGGTCCTGTACTACATGCCAGAGGTATTGACAGGAGGTCCCTCATGTCTGAGAAAGCAGGGAATGGTTCTCAAGTTCTCCAAAGTAAAAACTAAATAGTATTTGCCTTTCTCATGCTTATCCTCTCCACAAATGTGGGCTGGAGTTTTCCAGAGGCTATATAATGTTTGATGAAGGATAGTGGAATATATTTGCGTGTTATGTCTTGAAATTTTCATTTTAAGTTCCAATTCACTAAATATTAATAGATACAAGCCACCATTAAAAGGAGGAAGGGTTGCAAGGATTGTAGTTCAGTGGTAGAGTGCTTACCTAGCATATGCAGTGTCCTGAGTTGGATTCCAGATGCTACAAAAACAAAAAACAAAAACACTTCTGTGGGGTCTGCCAAATGCAAAAGGGTAATGAGATCAACACATTTGAGAACCACTGCAACTCTGGAACTTCGCATACCCAGAAGCCATTAGCAACAAATACAATAAACAGGACAACAGAGATTAAAATGGGAAGTTAGGTAGGTCGAATTTTTATCAGGAAGAAACTGTGAGGATAGATGGAGGTGACTGAGAAGGGCGGGGCGGTGAGCACCCGGCAAATGCGCGGGGAGCGCGTGGGCAACCTTCTGAAAGCACTGGGGAGACCGAACCCGCTCTCAGCACGGACCTACAGTTCCTTCATTTGCACGCGAAATACAAGAAGCTGTAGATTCTTTTCTTGCTGGTCTAATAAGCCTAGGTAAACTTGGACCACACAGAGAATCTTAGGGCAGGCTCTCCGAATCAAAATACTTTAAAAATCCGTCCGATTAGTAATAACTGTAAAGTCTGGCGTAGAGGGCTAGGATATCTGCTTCCTGAATGGGGGAAGGGGAGGCGGTGCAAGTCAGACAAGGGCGGGAAAATGAAGCACTAAAGAAAGAAAGAGAGGACTGGGGACGAGAAGGAAGAGGCAGCGCCAGAAGCCAAAGAATGAGACCGAGGCTGCGGCGCGTGCTCCAGCTCTCTGCGTGCGCAGGCGCACGCCTGGTGATCTCGCGGGAAAGAACCGTTGCCGGGCCCCGCGTCGCGCCGAGGTGGGAGGGGGGAGTGGAGGCGGGAGTGAAATCTCGCGAGAAGAGGCGGTTGCCGTAGCGGAGCCCTCCGGCTGTGTGTGTCTAGAGGAGCCGCCGCCGGAGCCGCGGACGGTTTGCTCAGCCCGTTAGTGCGCCTGGCCTAGACTCACGCCGCCGTCATGTCCCGCTACCTGCGTCCCCCCAACACGTCTTTGTTCGTCCGCAACGTGGCCGACGATACCAGGTGGGTTCAGGGCTGGCACACCCGGCCTGCGCGGGGAGGCCGCGGGAGCACAGAGAGGACCGAACCGCGGCGCCGGGCCGAAGGAAGGGCGAGATGAAGATGGCGGGTCCCGCGCCCGCATTGGCGCCCGAACTAGGCCGCGCCGGAGCGAGGCGGCGCCCTGGCTGCGCCGGGCCGGGCTGGGCCGCGGCGGGTGCGCGGGCCGCGTGGCGGGCCTGGGCCCCTCCCCCTCGCGTCGGGCCTTCCTCCCCGCGTCCTCGGCGCGGGCGGCCCGCCGCGCGATGCTCGCTCCCATTGATCCCAGGTCCACGTTCCGTGGGGCGCACGCCCCCTCGCCCAGAGCTCATTTTCGTTTTTCAGTTAGAAAAAAAAAAGATTGCAGTGAAATAACGGGATCGAGGGAGAAGAATATGCAGAAGCATCCCCCCCTGTTTTTTGGCCCCTTTCCCTTTTGCTTTTTTTTGCTTTTTTTTTGTTGTCATATTTGTGTTTAATCTGTAGGTGACAATTGAAAGAAAAGGAATGTTGAGATTTGAGAAGTAAAACTCACGTTAAATGGAGTGGATCTCCCCATTTCCCGGAAATTCTAGTTAACCTTTAGGAAGTGGGGGGGGTGGTTGAGGGCGTCTCTCCCATTGAGCTTTGGTAGCTAGATCAGATTAATCGAGACCGTACCCTAAACAGGCTTTGTTTTCAGCGAGTCTCTTAATTGCTTCCAATTGCCCTCGGAATTTTTAGAAGAGATCTCTCACGATGATGCTTCATATTTCACAAATAAAATGCAAGCAAAAAATTCTTGGTTTTTTGGTTAGCTTTGTGTGATTTACTTCTTTCTGCTTTAACGTTTAATAGAGGGAAAAGCGATAGGAAATTTTATAGCGTCTAGAAAAATTTTCCCCTTTGTCATTTTGACCCTTATAGCTTAAAGAGTTAGGTACATTTGTGGCCTTGATTTTTCAGACGTTAGCTCTGTTCCTACAGTTTTGTGGTAAATTTAATTATTTGGCATTTTTCTGAGTACTGGAGTGTGGATGGTATACTGTTTAGAAAAAACTGCTCTGCCTTTTGTGGAAACGGGCTGTAGGTTTATTTTTTAAGGCTGTAGATTTAAAACTTGTGTTCGCTCCCTTATATGTGTTTGCTGCTTACAAACTGCATTTTTGTCCTCCATATTCTTGCATTCTGGCTTTCTTTCATCAAAAAGAGGCCTTTACACCTTTGTATGGTTTTTGGTGCTGGGGATTGAACCCCAGGGGTTTCCACCACTGAGCTACACTCACAGCCCCCCCCCTTGTTTTTCATTTATTTTATTTATTTATTTATTTATTTGCGGTACTGGGGATTGAACTCAGGGGCATTTACCTCCGAGCTAGACCCCCAGCCCCACTTTTTATTCTTTATTTTGAAACCGGGTCTCACTAAGTTGCAGAGTGCCTCACTAAGTAGCTGAGGCTGGCCGCGAACCCAGATCCTCTGGTTTCAGCCTCCCAAATGCTGGGATTACAAGCATGCGCCACCACGCCCAGCTCTCTCTTTTTTTTTTTTTTTTTTTTTTTTAAGCCGTCTCACTCAATATTGTGAAGCTGGCCTCAAACTTATGACCCTCCTGTCTCAACCTCCTAAGTACCAGGATTACAGGCGTGTGCCATCGCTTCTGGCTTTGTATGTTATTAAAGTTGGCTCTCAATGTCCACAGAGGTTTAGAGACTTTGGTGCAGGACAGGGCAGGGATACAGCTGAGAACCATGGGTTACAGCTATTAATTATAGTCCCTTTCATTGATTAAGATATTACTGACAAATAATTACTGCTTATTTTAAAAACTTGTAAGGGCATGAACATAAAAACTTGAGTTCTTCTTATCATGTTTCAGGTCCGAAGATTTACGGCGTGAATTTGGTCGTTATGGTCCTATAGTTGATGTGTATGTTCCGCTTGATTTCTACACTCGACGTCCAAGAGGATTTGCTTACGTTCAATATCCTTTCTTCAGATGCTGATTAGTGAGGGGTGTTGAAGTTTGAAATTCAAGTTTATGTAAGTGGTAACATCTAAAAAGTAGTTTATTTTTGTCCTCTAATAAATGTCTTATGTCTTCAAATTTTTGAAAATTAATTGACTCACATTGCTCTTACTGTTTCTTAAAGTTAATCCAAAAATAGTTAAGTATTAAGTTCCCATTCATGCTGCTGAAACTCAAATCATTGATTGTGTGATTTAAAGTTGAATAATTATGGTTGCTACCACCTTTAAGTCAAATTAAAAGTTAATATGTTCTTGTGCTTAGCAATTAAAGTTTAGTATTCTTGTTTGTTAATTTGAATCACTTGATCAAAAACAAATTGTATAACAATGAGGTAAGCTTCTTTAATATTGTCCCCTAATTTGCTGTCCTCTGTTGTTACCTCAGAATGTAAAGCTGTACAGTTATGGCGGCCCCAAAGAGAAAGCATGAAAGAACCTTTAGAGTAGAGTTCAACACTTAAGGCAAGTAGACAAGCCAAAGACCTCTTAAGGATCAGGCTTGAAGAGAAGGGAGAGTTTGGGAAAAGAAAAAATAAAGAAAAGCTGGAAGAAGGACAAGCCTAATGGGAGACAAAGCCTCGCTTTATCTACAAAGGGGGAAAAGGTTGTTTTTCAAAGTTAAAGATAAAGCCATCTGTCATATTTGGCCAAGCATCTCATGACAAGTCCTTCTGACAAGCACTTAAAGAGTTAAAGGTCAAGATGAAGTTGAATGATGGCCAAGATTAAAGGAGTCATACCTGATGTATCCTACAGAATAACTATTTTCCTTCTTTTTTTTTTATGTTTTGTAAGCAGTTAATTTTCAAAATAATTTCGGTTTGGTCTAGTGACAAAACCTGTAACTTGATTAATGTGGGCCTTTGATGTTGTAATTGTGGTCTTGTATAAATGCACTATCTCTTAGCTTATTAAGTTAAAGTATCACAGGATGTATGTTGTTAAGCTTAAATTCAGGATACTTTGGTTTTGGACCAGGTGGTCAGGTTCTTTGGAGTAGCATGAGGTTCTGGGGTCAAGCCATAGAGCCCTGCTTAAAAGAGAGACAAGTGCATGCACTGGGGACTGCTTAGAAATAGCTTTGGTGGTCTCGTAATGTCAGATAGACTAGAAGTACTATATATAGAGAGATAGGTTTTTAAATGATTGCTGGGAACACAAGCCTCTAGTTTTGGAACTTGCTTCTACAAAGCCTGTTGGCCCTGCACTGTTTAGCACATATGATCAGTTGGCCCTGAATGGGTTGCAGGAGGCTTTCTCCTTGGTTTGGGTTCCTAATCAGGATGTATGGGAAACCTATCCTTGGCCCAGAGTTTCAGGTGACCTTATTTCCTCCCTTCAGTGAGATCATCTCCCTGCAAAAGCAAATGTTTGGGCTGTGTACTTGAGGTTAGAAAGAATTCTTATACTGCTGAAATGAGTCTTCCAGCTTTCAAGTTAGTGGAGTCCTAGTGTGAATTATAGGAAAGGCCAAAGCTATTCCTGGAGAAACAGTGATCAGACATTTATGGGAATTGTTACGGAGAAGAAAGTAGCTGTATATCTGGTTTGGTAAATAAAAGGTAGTTAGGCATTCTGGCCTACAATAGTGATCTGATTTTATCTGATTTGAGATGACCAGGAAAACCGGGTTCAGCAGTAGCTTAACTCAGGAGTGTGATACTTGAGTCAAAAGGGGGAGGTTACATAAAAAGGAACCTAAAGGAAAGTGACAATTTTTATACATGTTCAGTAAGTCTTATTACATACGGTTTTAAAACAAAAAGAAATAAGTAACAGGTTTATCAGTTTCATTTTTTGGAAAGACCCTGTGAAGTATAAATTTCTCCATGACTGGCATCAGAGTGGTACTTGGCTGCCCTTTCTGCTGTTATCTCTTCTGACTGTTCCCAGTGAGGCTTCTCTTCCTATCCTTGGCTTAACAGGTAAAGTGTAGAACCTTGCTATCCAACCCATAATTTTTATAGTTCCTGATGTACGTCCTTTTTTAAATTATTACATTCTCTCTGGGTAACAAAATAGTATAATCATTAAGTGACTTTACTCCTTTTAATAGCTCAAAACCCAGCTGGAGGTTTTTTTTGTTGTTGTTTGTGATACTGGGTAATAAACCGAGGAGCATTCTACCTCTAAGCTACACCCCCAGCCCTATTTTTTGTTTATTTTGAAACAGGGTCTCACTAAGTTACAAAAGGCCTCACTAAAATAGCTGAGGCTGGCTGCAAACTTGTGATCCTCCTATCTCAGCCTCCCAAGTACTGGGATTACAAGTGTACACCACCACATCTGTCTTAGAACCCAGCTGTTTTAACCTTGAGGGATGTTCACTTACAGTATTCAAGGTCCTGAACTCTCCATTGCTCTTCTCATTTTGAAAGCCCAGTTATTTAAGAAAGGGGAAAATGTTCTATCCTTCCATTTAATCTATACACGATGGCCTCAGGAAGAGAGCTGAAAGGTGTTGCCATCCATCCTTAATTCCTTTCAGAATAAAAAGTAGGAAGTCTACTAAGGCTGAGGCACAAACTAGTCTGGGGAATTACAGGGCACTAATAGTCTTAAAAGAAATGTGACACTTCAAGGATTTTTTTCTAAGTCAACCCTCTAAATCTGCAGTCTTGTTCTCATATTTTAGAAATGAATGAGCTAGGATAGTAATTTTTAGGATAGAATGAAAATTCATACTAAAACTTAGCTCCCTTTCCAAACCGTTTGTATCAAACACTCCCTTGAAATATGTACTTGGCTTCTGTCAGAATGCTACATTTAGATGAAATAACAGTAAACCTAGGGGGTTCTCAGAGAATTGTTGCTAGCACCAGCCGACATGGAGGCAGCTTAGCTTCTCAGATCAAAGATGAACACCAGCAGTTCGTTCTTAAGGCTGGTAAATATTGACATTCTCAAGTTGGAAACAAGTTCCTAAACCCACTTTGCAGTAAGCTATATATTTAGTATCATGGCTGGGACTTTCCAGTCTTGGAATCCTTACATTGATTTGTTATTTCTTAATAGGATGCTTTTATAGTCTACATGGATATAGTACACGTTTGACAGTGATTGAGTATTGCTTTACTCTTTCTTGAGAGCCACAAGTGTGGCTAGCATGCCTGCCTTTCCTGTGCAATACAAATACAACTGTATGAAATAACAGTATTAGGCAAATCTGCAAAATTAAAGTTAATGCTTTCATCTTCTGTAAGGTAAGGCATATTCTGCTTGCTTACACAAGAACTATTGGCCTGTTTTTTTGTTTGTTTTTAAAGAAATTTTTGTTTTAGGGCCCAACATAGGATTGACTGACTTGTTTTATAAAATTAACTCATTTTAAAATCTCTGGAAAAAAATTTTAGTGGGATAACTTGATTCAGCTATAACATCTGATTACAACATGTATTTACATGTTTTTTCTAAAACATACCATAGAAAATCCCAAGTGCTTTATGCTGTGAGGTGTTAATGGCTGAATCAACCAAGTAGTAAGTAGGGTCTGATTGATTTGCTAGAACAATATTGGGAGGTTGAGAATTGTTCCGGACTTACCAACTGAACTTTGACTCATTATCAAAGTTCACAAAATTTCTCAAGCCCCTTAACATTTAGCACATTTGAGGATGTCCGTGATGCTGAAGATGCTTTACATAATTTGGACAGAAAATGGATTTGTGGACGTCAAATCGAAATACAGTTTGCACAGGGGGATCGGAAGAGTAAGTACCCTTATATAAGCTTTATATAGTCATTTTTAGACAGTATTTTGAGATTTGTCCTTGGAAGTATTTGTGCAATTTATATTATCTGTTTAAAAAACAAAAAGATAGCCGGGTGTGGTAGCGCACGCTTGTAATCCCACTTCTTGGGAGGCTGAGACAGGAGGATATGGGTTCACAGTCAGCTTCAGCTACTTAGTGAGGCCCTCCGCAACTTAGACCCTGTTTCAAAATAAAGAATAAAAAAATAGGGTTGGGGGGTATTTTTTTTTTTTTTAAGAGCATCTTAGCCAGGTGTGGTGGCGCATGCTTGTAATCCCAGCATTTGGGAGGCTGAGACCGGAGGATCCGAATTAGTGGCCAGCCTCAGCTACCTAGTGAGGCCCTCTGAAACTTAGTGAGACCCTCTTTCAAAATAAAGAATAAAAAATAGGGCTGGGGGGTATAGCTCGGAGGTAGAATGCCCCTGGGTTCAATCCCCAGTACCGCCAAAAAAAAAAAAGCATCTTGACTACATCATATTTTTCAGGTGAATTATGAAGTTTGGGGCATAGACTCTTCAGAAAGTTATATTTGATACTATCAGCTGTGGCATGTTTAATATACTGAAGATAGAATTGAAAGGCATAAAAATTTGTGAAGTTTTGAGTATCTTGAGTCATTTATTTTTCTCATAAAGAACTTCAAAGTATAATTGGATAATTATGTAGGTATATGGCAATGGGAACCAACTGATAGAATTAGATTGGGCAAGGTTATCTAATTAAGCCTAGAATAGATCTTATTAGTTCTTGGTTTTTATTATTATACAAGGCATACACCAGATACTAACTGCTTATCATGAGGCAGGAATATAGACTGGGGTCAACTAGACTTAGGTTGTTTTTTTGTTTTGTTTTGTTTTGTTTTTGCGGTACTGGGGATTGGACCCAGGGGCATTCTACCTCTGAGTTAGACCCCCAGTCCTGTTTTTTATTCTTTATTTGGAAACAGTCTCACTAAGTTGCGGAGTATCTCACTAAGTAGCTGAGGCTGGCCACGATCCCAGATCCTTCTGTCTCAGCCTCCCAAGTACTGAGATTACAAGCATGCGCCACCATGCCCAGCTCCTAGATTTAAATTCTGGTTCAACCATTATGTTGAAGTAACTGTTGAAGAAAGTGAAAGCACTGAGATCAATACAAGCTCTTAGTAATTCTCTAGTTCTGGAATTGGGCAACAGGTTCCTGGGTACTAATATGTTCTTTTTATATACATAGACACCTATACATAAAGTATCGCTTTACAGAATTGAATAAGAGTTGAGGATCAAAAGTGTATGAATGAGCTGGGCGTGGTGGCGCACGCTTGTAATCCCAGCATTCGGGAGGCTGAGGCCAGAGGATCCGGGTTCGCGGCCAGCCTCAGCTACCTAGTGAGGCACTCCGCAACTTAGTGAGACTCAGTTTCAAAATAAAGAATAAAAAATAGGGCTGGGGGTGTAGCTCAGAGGTAGAATGCCCCTGAGTTCAATCCCCAGTACCGCAAAAAAAAAAAAAAAAAGTGTATGAATGTATAAACTATTCCATATCCATAAGTGTTAGCTCCCTTCTACTTTGCTGTGTCATTGTTTCTCAGAACTATATAATTATATTGCTATATTTTGGCATAGCACATTGCTCCTAGGCCAAATTTGGAATTAAAAACATTCTATGCCAGGTTTGGTGGTACACGCTTGTGATCCCAGTACTTGGGAGACTGAGACAGGAGGATTGCAGGTTCAACACCAGCCTCAGCAACTTAGTAAGGCCCTCCGCAACTTAGGCTAAACTAGGACTGGCAGTGTACCTCAGTGGTAGAATGCCCCTGGGTTCTATCCTCAGTACCACAAAAAAATATATATGGATGGATAGGCATGTAGCTTGGAGGTAGAATGCCCTTGACCTCTGTGGTATAGTTTTTTTGTTTGTTTTGTTTTTGTTTTTTTCAGTACTGGGGATTGAACTCGGGGGCATTCTACCTCCGAGCTATACCCCCAGTTCTATTTTTTATTCTTTATTTTGAAACAGGGTCTCACTAAGTTGCGGGGGGCCTCACTAGGTAGTAGCTGAGGCTGGCCTCAAACCCGGATCCTCCAGTCTCAGCCTCCCAAATGCTGGGATTACAAGCGTGCGTGACCACGCCCAGCTGGTATAGATTTTTATAATCAAAGTAGTTGGCATGTCTTGATCAATAAGCTAAATGAAGACCTTCTCTAGGTCTGCGTATCTAAAACTCCAAAATACATTATTCATTTTACTTTGTATAAAAAAAAGAGAATACATTTCATATGATTTCAGGGTATAAATACTTTTAAATGTTTCTGAATATTTATGTTCTATGTATTTCCTAGCACCAAATCAAATGAAAGCCAAGGAAGGAAGGAATGTGTATAGTTCTTCACGCTATGATGATTATGACAGATATAGACGGTCCAGAAGCCGAAGTTATGAAAGGAGGAGATCAAGAAGTCGATCTTTCGATTACAACTACAGAAGATCTTATAGTCCTAGAAAGTAAGTGTGATGTACAGTGATCTGTTTTTTAATAAATGTATTTTTTTAAATAAATGTATTTGTGATCAGGAGTGGTGACATGTGCCTATAGTCACACCTGCCTGGGAGGCTGAGACTGGGGAATCACTTGAGTCCAGGAGTTCAAGGCCAGGGTGGGCAACTTAAGAACCCATCTCAAAAAAAATGAGGAAAAAAAAAAGTGTTTGTTAGCAGTTAATTTTCCTGACTTTTTTGTATAATTTTAATTATAGATGTTGAATGCTTCGTTGGTACTAAAATATTTGTGTTTCATTTAAAATTTTTAAGACTATATATAGACATTTGTCACTGTCTACTTTTTTTGATATGCTTTTTAGCAGTAGACCGACTGGAAGACCACGGCGTAGCAGAAGCCATTCCGACAATGATAGGTAAATAACTTTGCTTTGAAAAAAAGACTCATACATTTTTCAATTTCAGAGTGAACTTTTACTCTAAAAATAACAAATTTTATTAATAGAGAATCTAATTTTTACTCTAATTGTATTTCTCCTCTGTTTTGAAAGATTCAAACACCGAAATCGATCTTTTTCAAGATCTAAATCCAATTCAAGATCACGGTCCAAGTCCCAGCCCAAGAAAGAAATGAAGGCTAAATCACGTTCTAGGTCTGCATCTCACACCAAAACTAGAGGCACCTCTAAAACAGATTCCAAAACACATTATAAGTCTGGCTCAAGATATGAAAAGGAATCAAGGAAAA